>JADRCD010188730.1:22292-34588 GCA_019843815.1 Montemys delectorum | reverse complement strand
CACACACACACACACATACACACATCTCTTGGATAAAAGCTTTTTTGTCTCTGAGACTCTCGTAGGTCCTGGCCATGAAGGAAAGGAACCCTGTAGAGACCAACAAGTCTGTAAAGAACATCCTCCAGGACCCTTCCACAGTAGATCAGCTACTGATGGACCCTCTACCCCCTGCCATGGCCCAGGTTCCCACTGCCCCTCCTCAAGGATCTCCCTTGAACCCTGATCCAGTGTCCATTTACCTCACCTTCCTTAAGCTCCAGCAAAGGAGGAGGGTGGGGAGGGACCCTCGGAACCAGAACTGGAACATGGGGACCTGGAGCAAAAGAGCCCCTTCACCCTGTACAACAGTGGCCCTCCCCTTCTGAGCCTACAGCACATAGATGAGGATGGCAATCAGGCCATGAAATATTGGCGCTTCTCTTTGTCCAACTTGTACAACTGGAAGGCCCAATACCTTCCCATCCCCCTTTTTCAGATAACCCCATGGGGCTAATTAATCTTTTTGAGACTGTTTTATTTACTCATCATTCCACCCAGGATGATATCCAACAACTGATGAGAGTGCTCTTCATGACCAATGAGTGAGAGAGGATAATGCAGGAAGCCAGAAAGAATGTCCCCTGAGACACAGGAGGCACCATTGATTGACCAGGCTGCTGTCAACAGTGAGTTTCTCCTGACTAGACCTGATTGGGACTTTAATACAGCAGAAGGTAAGGGGCACCTGAAAGTCTACCTCCAGGATTGGAACCAGAGAGAAAAGTAGGTTATCCGAGCTGAAGCACCGTGATGATTCCCGTGCAAAATCTGTGCTGAGTGATACAACCTTAACCCTGCTTTTTTATATAAATAAATAAGGGTGATATGTCGCCTCCTCCCCCCCTCTGCCTGAACACTGTGAGCGAACTAGCAGCTTTCCTTTGCCTGAGCTCTGAAAGTGAGAGCAGCTGACAGCCGGCCACCTGTGGTGCAAGACAATAGCCCACAAACACTGCAGTTCCTCCTGCTAAGCCTCCTGTTTGAGGACTTTGCTTACTGTAATCAGACTGACTGCCTGAGAGATGATTCCACTGAGAACCGGGTGTCTGACCATCTAGAGTTGTATTTACCTTATGCATATATTATGTTTAGATATTGTGGTTTCACTTTGGTGCCTGGATATAAAAGCTCACCTCATCCCAAAGTAAAGCACGCTTTGATACATTTACTTGGCGTCAGTCTTTTCCTTTGTTCTTGGCCTCGTTTATTTCCACAGGTCTAGTCCAACCTCCAGTTCGAAGTGACCTACGGACCCGAGTAGATCTGCTGGCCGGATTTTACAATTGGCAGGTCTCAAAGGGCCACATGATGACCCACAAATTTGATCAAGGTACTCTAAGTGAGACAGGGATCAGATGAGTCGTCTGCTGCCTTTCTAGAGTGACTCATGGAGGCATTCCCTTGGTATACACCCTATGACTCCAGCAGTGAGGAGCACAGAGCTACTGTGACTATGACTTTTATAAACCAGGCTAGTAGGGGTATCAGAAAAAAGCTTCACAGATTAGAGGGACTATAAGATAAGTCGTTGAGGAATTTAGTGCAGGTGGCTGAGAAAGTCTACCATAACAGGAAGACAGAGGAGGAAAAGGAGCAGAGAAATAGAAAGGAAGAAGATGAAAAGGAGAAGAAAAAAGAAAGGCGACAGGAAAGGAATTTACAGACAATTTTGGCTACAGAAGTTAGGGAAATCAGAGAAAAGAGACTCCAACCAAAGAGAGACAGAAAACCCCTTGAAAAGGACTAGTGCATATTGCAGAGAAGGGCCACTGGGCCTGAGAGTGCCCCAACAAGGAGAAGCTGGGGGCGGGAACTCTCTGGCCTTGGGAAAAGCACCCCCAAATGGTGAAAGTGTTAGCCCTGGGTGAAGACAGTTACTAGATTAGGGGAAATGTGGTTCAACTCCCCTCCCTGAACCCAGGGCAACTCTGAGAGAGGAGGGAAAAACCTACTCAATTCTTGGGGGATGCAGGGACTCTTCTTCCAAGTGGTCCTCCTCCGAGCTGATGGTCTCATTTCCAAGAAAAAAATCTTGGGTCCAAGGAGCCACTGGCACCAAAATGTATTCATAGACTACCCGAAGAACAGTGGACCTAGAGATGAGCAGGGTATCCCATTCATTTATGGTTATCCTAGACTGTCCCTACCCCTCTGTTGGGTTGAGACTCACTCTCCAAGATGGGGGCCCAGATACACTTTCTGCCTAACAGGCCACAACTAACTGGCCCGAAAGGAGAGCCAGTGGATGGAGGAAAGACCTCTCCGACTGACCCCTGCCAGGAGCTGAGGCTACCTGGTTTACAGACGGGAGCAGTTTTCTCCATGAAGGTCAGAGATGAGCGGGTGCTGCCATGGTGGCCAGCACAAATGTCATCTGGGCTGAACCTCTACCCACAAGGCACATCAGCACAGAAAACTGAGCTAATTGCCCTCACCAAAGCCTTGGAACTTGGGGCTGGCAAGAAAAATAACATCTACACAGATAGGAGGTATGCCTTTGCCATAGCCCACGTCCATGGGGCTATATATATCAAGGGAGAGGACTGCTCATATAAGAGGGAAAAGAAATAAAAAACAAGCAGAGAATCATGGATCTGATGAAGTTGGCAACTGTATTATTCATTGCCCAGGACATCAGAAGGGAACAGACTCAGAGGCCCAAGGCAATGACCAACCAGATCAAATGGCTCGAGAAGCAGCTATGCAGGAGCCTATCCTGGTTATGGGCCTGCAAGAGACACACACTGGGGAATGGGACTGGACTAAAGGATGGCCTCCCTTAAAATAATATGAAAGAAGAAAGGACTCAGATTGCTAGCCACCCTACCAACTTTTACCTAGAGAAGGAAGGACAATGGCACACACAAGAAGGAAAAACTATACTCCCCAGAAAGCAAGCAAAAGACTTATTAGGTCAAATGTACAGATGGACTCATTTAGGGGGTAAAAAACTTGGCCAAGTAGTTAAGGTATCTAAAGTGTATATAATAGACCTCAGGTTTTGGGCCAAAGAAATAGTAGAACAGTGTAAAGTATGCCAGCAAGTGAATGCTTATGTGGCCAAGAGTAAACAGGGCAAAAGATCTAGGGGACAATGGCCTGGAGTATATTGGTAGGTCGATTTTACAGAAGTTAAGCTAGGAAAATATGGTTACAAATACCTTCTAGTGTTTGTAGACACTTTCTCTGGATGGGTTGGGGCTTTCCCTACCAAGCAGGAAACAACTATCATGGTAGACAAGAAGATATTAGAAGAAAATTTCCCAAGGTTTGGAGTACCTTGGACTCACTGAATCACTGTAGTCAGTGGATGAGACAACAGTCCCGATTTTGTCTTTAAGGTAAGTCAGGGATTGGCAGAGATATTGGGGACTAATTGGAAGCTTCATTGTGCATATTGTCCCCCAGAGTTCAGAGCAGGTAGAGAGAATGAATAGAACCCTAAAAGAGGCCTCAACTAAATTCTCCTTGGAAGCTGGCCCTGACTGGGTAGTTGGTGCTCCTTCCCCTGGACCTGTTCTGAGCCCAGAATACCCCCTACCATTTTAACCTGATCCCTTTTGACAACCTGTAGTGGACCCTCACTCCCTTAATCCTGGCTCTTGATTCCCCCAGAATGACTTTTCAGGCTGATGAGCATCTTATGGCTCAATTGCAAGCTTTCCAGATTAGCCACCAGGAATTGTGGCCAAAACTTAGTGCCCTATATAATACAGGTACTCCAGAGGTTCCACACGAGTACCAAGTTGGAGATTGGGTATATGTTAAGAGACATCATGCTGAAAACTTGAAAGCAAAGTGGAAAGGGCCATTCCTGGTGTTGTTGATCACCTTGACCTCTGTTAAAATGGATGGAGTAACTGCCTGGGTTCACGTAATTCATTCCTGACTAGCACCTCTGCCTGACTCCAACTGGATAGCAGGCAGACACCCAAGTAACCCCCTTCTGCAAGGCCAAAGAAACTATGAGATGGCTATGGTGTATCTTCCAGTGCTGAGCCTCAACAACCCCTACAACCCTACCAAAGTGACTTGGCAAGTATTCTCAGCCACTGTAGATGTAGCTTGGTCTACTACAGAGGAACATACCCTAGATCTGATGGCCAGACCTTGTCTTTGATCTCTGTAAGTTAGCAGTTGGCCTTGACTCCTGGGATAACTCCACCCTAGAGACACAGGGGGAGGGATTACCCAAATGTGGGGGATGAGGGACTTGTGAATCCAAACCATGTCCCAGAAGTGGCTTGGAGGGTGGGGATGAGGGTGCAGACACCTGAAGTTGAGGAATATCCTGCGAGAAACCTCCATATATGTGTGGTCCCAGATGGGAGAAACTAGCAGCAGGCCCATCAGTGTTGTGGGGCCAGCTACTTTTTCTGTGTTACCTGGGGGTGTGAGACATTGGGAAGCACATACTGGAGACCATTCCGGGAGTAGTTAAAGATTCAATGGCCAAGGTGAGAGAAGGGCTAGCCAAGCAGAAGAAAGAAAGAAAGAAAGAAAGAAAGAAAGAAAGAAAGAAAGAAAGAAAGAAAAGAGTCAGGGCTGGTTCCAGTCTTGGTTTAACTCCTCCCCTTGATTAACCACCCTCATATCCACTTTGTTAGGACCCCTAATTGTTCTCCTGCTATTGTTGACCTTTGGACCCTGCATATTGAACAAGTTTATAATAAGCCTTCATAAAAGAGAGGCTAAGAACAGGGCAGCTGATGGTCCTATGCCAAAAATATGAGACCCTGAGGACAGGATCTGAAGAATATGAGTTAGTTACCAGAGACCTCTGAGCATAGCTCCAGGGTTGGAGCTTGTACAAGAAAAAGGGGAGAATGAGGGACCCTAAGGGCTTTTTCCAGTCCCACACCCTCCTTACATCTTCCCTCTCCCACCTAGGGTCAAGGCTAGGCCAAGATCCATTCTCCACCCACAGAAACATTCTTGAGTAAAAAATTCTCAGAATGCACTGACTGATAGTCACCTGACCCTCTGGAAAGTCCCAGATAGAGTTCAAATTCGTGTCATGCTTGCTAGACAATAGATTTAAAGGTCAATACGCTTAGCCAATAAGTTTGAACTGTAACCTGGCTGATGTAACCTGTGCCCCTAAAAAGTATAAAAACTACTTATAATAGCCTTTCAGAGTTGCCTTCTTGTCACTCACCTCGAGGGACTGATTGAAGGTTGACCCCAATGCACCAGAAAATAAACTTCTTGCTTTTGCATTGAACAAAAGAGAATTAGGAAATCATTTATTTGTCTGTATGGTGTATAGTATCACTGCAAGATAGTATATCTTCTTAAGATCTTCAGAAATCTGCCCAATAGGGTGCTCTGGGTGCTAATGCCCAGGGATTATAATATTAATTTTAAAAGGGCAGAAAAAGCATATCAGCTGCAGGAATCATTTCTTGAGATTTGTCCTTTGGATCTTGCCTCTCAAAGGCTCTTTCATCATTGTTCCATGGTGAAATATCTCTGAGAGACCACCTGGTAGCTTTTAGCCTTTGCTAGATGACTCCTGATGTAACTGAAGGAAATATTTTTCTTTAGTAGAAACTAACTCTCAAGACTTCTCTGTGATTAACCTACAATTATGTCTCTATGACGAATCTGCCCTAGTTTTATTTCTGTTAGTGTGACAAAATAACCCAAGAAAAGCAGTTTCATGGAGAAGAAAGGTAATTAAGCTTACAGTTCCAGATCCCAGTCCATCCCTGTGGGTGAGACAAAGAAATGGAAAGATGAAGTAGGTAGATAAATCCACAGTCAAGAATATTTCTGTATTAATAATGAACACATGCATGATTATTCAGTCACATAGGTAGTGGTGTCAGTCATAGTGAGCTGACTCTTCTTTCATTGGTTAATGCTTATAATCGAGACAATGCCCCATGGATATAAGTACAGGTCAACCTGATCGAGACAAGTCATCTTTAAGAATCTCTTCTCAGGTGATTCTAAATTGTATCAGGTTGACAATTTAAAGGAGCCATTTACCCCAGAGACCATGCTTCAGTGGGAGAATATGCTGATCTGAGTGGCCTGTGCTGCCACCTGAGGCCATGGGGATATCAGAGCCCATGCAGTTGCTGGGGGCCATGTCTGGGTCTGTGGTCCTATGGCAGCTGTGTTGATGACTCAAGCCTGTGCTACTACCAAAGGCCATGCAGATGTTTCTGGTCCAGACTGCTTACCTGAGGAAATGTTTTGAACTGGCCCTGCTCCTCACCTGAGCAACTCAGTTCAACCAACCCACTGTGCTTGGAAGAGCTGGCCCTATCCCTAGTCTGCCATGGGGTGTCTTGGGTTAGGGAAAGATGTCCTTCCATACATGCCCCTTGAGAGCTATGGCAGGTGAGAGAGCTGGCCCCAAGGTCATGAGATCAGAAGAGTTGGCCCTGCTTCTCACCAGCTGCAGCACTTGGGAGAGCAGGCCCTGCACATTCACTGGGCAGCACAGTAGAGCTGGCCATGATGGCAAAGGTGCTGGTAAGCCAGCCCCAAGGGCATGAAAACAGGAAACCTGATTCTGCCCGTTTCTGGCAGTGGCATTTGGTGAATTAGCCAGAACAGTTCTGGAGAACTCATCCTTGTACAAGGTACAGTTCAGGAGAGATGGAGGGCTGCACATATGCAGGGTTTTGACTTGACCCCCCCCAACATCTGCTCCATCTATAATCTTTTGGATCATGCGAAATGCCTAGCCTTGGAGATACTAAGCTGCAGGATCTCCACATACAAGGGAACAACAGGAGATCTGATAGGAGTTCCCATAAGTATCCAGTATTAATAGTGTAGCGGAAGCCAGAGGCCTCAAAACATTTGCAAGTAAAGATGTGTGGACAAAGGCCAGGCAGTGGTGGCACACACCTTTAATCCCCACACTTGGGAGGCAGAGGCAGGCTGATTTCTGAGTTCACAGCCAACCTGGTCTATCGAGTGAGTTCCAGGACAGTCAGGGCTATACAGAGAAACCCTGTCTTGAAAAACCAAAAACCAAAAACCAAAAAATAAATAAATAAATAAATAAATAAATAAATAAATAAAAATGTGTGGACAATATGTGATACAGTGTGACACACCCACAGTTTCAATGACAAGACAGGTTTTCTTTTTAAATTCTATCTTAATTTATTTCATTTAGGGGAGGGGAGTTGGCAAGGGCAGAGGGTGGATATGAAGGGACTTGGTGATGTGTGGGATTGGTATGCATAATGTGAAATTCACAAAGAACCAATAAAAAGTTAAAAAATGCTTACTACCCCCCCATCCCAAGTAGCCACTTTACATTCACTCAGAATTTTATCAAATAATCAAACGTTTAAGGAAGGATGTTTACAAATTTGGAGTGACTACATATGAGCCACTCTGACAATTTAGTCAACTGGTTCTTTGTTAGAAACACAGAATTCATTCATTCATCCAATATAGAAATTTCATTTGAACTGAGAAGATAACGCACTATGTAAAAGTGTTGCTGGCCAAAGCATGGCCGCATGAGTTAGAGTCCCAGCACCCGCATATAATGCCAGGAATGCCTGACTGTGTGTGCTTGTCACCACAACCTTGTGAGGTGAAGTGGAGAAAGGAGAATCCTGAAAGCTTTTTGGCCAGTCAGCCTACTCAAAGAATGAGTTTCCATAGGGCCAGTGAGATGGCTCAGTGGGTAAGAACACTGACTGCTCTTCTGAAGGTCCTGAGTTCAAATCCCAGCAACCACATGGTGGCTCACAACCACCTTAATGAGATCTGATGCCCTATTCTCATGTATCTGAAGATAGCAGTAGTGTACTTACTTATAATAATAAATAAATCTTCAGCCTGGTCTACAGAGTGAGTTCCAGGACAGCCAGGGCTACACAGAGCAACCTTGTCTCGAAAAACCAAAAATAAATAAATAAATAAATAAATAAATAAATAAATAAATAAAATGAGTTTTCAGGTCAGTGAGAGACCTATGTCAAGGCAATAAGGCAGAAAACAATAGCAAAAGAGACATGATGTTTTTCTCTGACCTCTGCCTGTGTGCAAACACATACCTACACATTCATGTGCATGCACCACACAAACATATAAAGTATCTTAATTAACTTTTTGAGACTTTAGTACAATGAATTTTGATCCTATCCATCTCCTATTCTCCTTCTTTCTCCTCCCAGTTTCCTCTCCTACCTCATTACCTTCCAATTCTGCCCTCTTTTCTTTATTGTTTATGAGACAAAGAATTGCTGTATAACCCTGGATGTACTGGAACTTTCTATGTAGTCCAAGCCAGCCTCTAAATGACAGATTGGCCTGCTTCTTCACCTCAAGTATTAGGATTATAGTTGTCTCCCATGATACACCAACCAATTTTTCTTTTAGATACACCAATTATTTTGAAAATGGTTTTTTAATGCAATATATCCTGTTTACATGTTTCCCCTTCCTCTACTCCTCCAAATTCCTCCCCTTATTCCCTCCCATATGAATATACTCCCTTTATGTCATGGGATAATACTAAACTACTACTAAAATGTGACCCTCCTATAGCTGAGGGCTGATTCATCAGACCCCGTCTTTCCACAGATAGTCACGCCTCTCTGCCTACCTCCTGATAATTGCCACGCCTCTCTCCAAGTTCCAGTTACGCTGGAAGTCCCGCCTCCAGAGACTGAAGATGAAGCTGCTGATTGGGCCAAGTTGTTGTCGAACTTGGGGGAGGGTTTTTGCTTTATCCTATCTACTGGTTTGCTTGTAACTCAGAGAATTCAATGAATGATGGCAGACTGAAAGCACACCACATGTTGGTCTAAGTTTTTCAAACCCTCCCCACATTTCCGGTACCCTAAATTATTCGAGTCTTGACCCCCATTCCAAAAAACCCATTTGTATGAGTGGCTGCTGGCAGCCACAATAAAACTAATGGATAATAATAAAATAAAATATGATAAATGAGAATATAAGAAGTCACAAAAAAGTTGCGATCATAGTTGGACAGCTAATTTGTGTCTGTCACCTCTATAACAGCAATGCCATCATGCATTACTACCCAACTTTAGATCCTTTCTACTTGGCAAGCTGATCCTTATAAATAATTTTTTGTTTCTCCTTTTCATCAAGACTGCACGTTCTAAAGAAATTTGCCTTTCAGTAACAGATATTCTAACTTCAGTGGTGGAGAACTACAGGAAAAGGAAATAGATAAGTCCTGGTCACAAGATTGCTTCATCAGTCATAGTACTCTAGACTCAGAATCTCTAACGGTTTTCAGGTCACATCAGAGAACAGGCCAGCGACAAGCTAATATTGATTACTTAAAGTGGTGTAATGGAGTTGAGGAGATGGCTGAGATGTAAATGTGTTTGTTATACAGGCATGAATTTCTGAGCTTCCATGAAAAAGGCAGGGTAGGACCACATCTGTAATGAAGGAATTGTGTGTGCGTTTGTGTGTGTGTGTGTGTGTGTGTGTGTGTGTACAGAATTTCTGAGCCTGTTGGTGGCCAGTTCAGCTTTAGTTTCAGTTAGAGACCCATTCTCAAGGCAATATGGGAATATATGTACATGTACATATATACAAAATATTTAAAACTCTAAAAAGGAGGTCTGTATATTGGAAGTGTGTATCTGAAGCACTTCTGAGGAGTGAAATTCAGGAGCTTTCTGTTCATCCTGAATTAGCCAAATTCAAGTCTCTATATTTGCAAGGTAGGCACTTTTCACAACCTGGGGAGCCATTAAAGTTCATTGCTAAATATTTTTTAAAGTTTCAAACTCTAACTACACCCTGGAAAGTAGTAAGACTAAAGTTTCCAACCTTCTATTCACCTAATTGTCTTTCTTAGAACCACTCATGTCCTAAACTCGCCTTTCTCCTTTCCAAGTCACCTCACTATCATGAATTTAAGTATAGACAATGTGGTCTGGTCAGAATAGAAAAAGGGATAATTATCACTCAGGAATCCAGACAAGGTTAGATTTGGGCAGATTTGGGTAGTGCATAATTCCAGAATCTTACACAGGGGTCTCTGAAATGTTTACAGAGACTACTGTATCTTTTTTTTCTTTTTCAGTACTGGTGTTTGAACTTGAGGTATCACACATGCTAAGTGGGCACTGAACTATTTCCCCAGCCTCATAGTTGCCTAATATTGGTCCAACAAAGCTAGATCTTCCTTGTCCTATACCCTTTCAGAAATATACCAAAAGAAGCCTGACTTTGGAGAATACAATACCACAGAGTAGTGTCTGGGCAGAAAGATCCAGAAGATACTGGATCTGAGAAACCTATACAGAATTCAAGATGAGTATTGATCTAAGAAGTAATGCTTGGGTTCTTTAAATTTACATGATGAACTATAGCAACCAAGGGATATTTCCAGGTGAAAGGATGTAGTGCAAGGTGGGCATATGACAGGAAAAGATCATGGTTAATCTTGGTTGTCAACTCCATGAGACTTAGAGTTACCATGGAAACAGGCTTTTAGACATTTCTGTGAGGGATTATTTAGATAGGTTAATTGAGATGAGAAGACACATGCTAGAGGTTGCCCCATTCTATAAACTTGGATCCTAGACCAGATTAAATGGACAGTGAACTGAGAAAAGACCTTCATCCCTTCCTGCCTCCTAAGTGAGGATCCAATGTTATAGCTGCCTCACATTCCTGTTGCCCTACCCCACCTGCCGTGATACCCTCACACTATGAGCCAAAGATCAGCCCTTCATCCCTTTAGTTTCTTTCATCAGATGTTATGTACCTTCAGTGTTGTCTTATTTGCAGCAATATAACTAGCTGATACAGAAAGTATGTGGGGGTAGGATAGATCAATGAGGGAAATTTAGATACAATGGCCTTGCAAACCATTTAACATCTTTTTTTTTTATTGATTCAAGTTTTACTGCATTATGATAAGAAAAGATACATGATTTCAATTTATCTGAATTTGTTAACATTTAAAAACACATTTTAAGTAACTAGAATTAAATCATATTCTTGTTTCCCTTTTGTAACTCAACTCCACCCAGATACCCCCCCTTCAATACCTACAATAACTTTTTGGTCATATTCTTTAAAATTTATAACATATTATAACAATAAAAATGAGTATTATAAAAGTTGTTTGATATAAAACAACAATCAATTTAAGTCTTATGTAGATGCTTGTCTACAGCAATACTGAAAATAGATGTTTTTCTAAATATAAATTTTAAATAGCTCCAACATGTTAACTGTATATTTTAAAATAATACATCACTACTAGTATTTTTTAAATGAACATAAATATATAAAGTCTTTTTGTTTTTTTGTTTGTTTGTTTGTTTTGTATTTAGTAGAGCTTAAAACCGTGGCTCTTACTGTGGTACAAGCCCAAAATAAGAACAATTTTTAGACTGGAGTTCATTGTAATAAGGCTGTATTTCAGTGACCTTCACATCACCAAAGGATTTTTACCTCCCTAGTAGCTGAGCTAAGAGGTGACAGTTCGGCTGAGCCAAGGAGTGAATTGCAGGCACAATTTTTGGATACAGATTTCCTGCTATGGTCAAAACTATTTAACTGGAGTGATTGTCTTCATTCTCAGGCCACAGAGAACAAGTTACATTCAATTAAGAAATGGTGTGTGTATTAAAATGGTCTATCTGTGAAGTCATTCACCACTGTTTCAATGAACAATGGTTCTGCTTGGAGAGTGGCACAGACATTAGGTGGCTGTGATGATTTTGAAAAGCTTTGATTTCAGAGAAAGAGTAACTTATAAAGTCATCTTCTTCAAACTTGATACAATAGTTACAAATATCAAGCAAAGCATTTAGTCTCACTCTTTGTTGTTCTCTTATAAACCACCTCCCAAGTTAATTGTTTATGCTTCTTTTGGCTGTATAAATACTTTTGAAATATGTAAGCTGTTCTGAAAACCTAGTAGAGTGTAAAAACATGATATAAACAATACTATTAATAGAGAAGCTGAGATAGGAGAAGCATGATTTCAAGACCCTTATGTAGTACACAGCAAGACACTGTCACAAACAAAGTGAAAGTGTATATAGATTGTACAATGTTAGACCTATTTCTCCAATTACCAAATTAGAGAGATCATTGGATGACAATCAACAAATTTCTAATTCCTCATATTATTGGATTTCAATTGATTAGGATATGTTGGTAATATTAATTTTCATATTAATATATTAAGAAAAAGTAATTGTCACTTCCTGTTGTTTTTGTTGTAAGAGGTGGAATTAGGTTTGTGTGGATTTGTTGAAAGATTACCT
>JADRCD010188729.1:6426-44533 GCA_019843815.1 Montemys delectorum | reverse complement strand
TTTTTTTTATCCATGTGCTATGACATTTTTCCCATTTCTGAAATCTGGAGAGAAATTTTCTTTGTTATACTAGATCTGCACAGAATAAAAAAAAAATACCCCTAACATTGCTATTTAATGTTTCAAAGTCTTTTAGCACTAAATTAAAATCAATGATCTTAATTGGCATGAATTCCACTTGAAGTAACTTATATAATATTATTTCAGTAATTGTACCTATATAAATTTAAGTAATTTATAGCTTCTATTATATTTTTTGAATTTTTAAGATATATCTCCTGAATTTCATTTAAGGATTAAAAGTATATCTGAAAATAAGATTTTAGAGACTCCCAAACACTATCATTTAGCCTTATAACATAGCATTTGAATATTTAATAAAATAATATGATATTAATAATATTTAGGTAAGTTCATACTAAAATGCTAGAAAATAAAAATCTAAAAAAGCAGAAAAAAATTGGGGAATGTACCAGAAAACGTTGCTTAATATATTCACCTATTCTGTAATAAACATCACATTTAATTTCATGGATTCCTCTGCCATTGTATCTTCATTGTATTCTCCTAAAAAGACCTTAACAAATTTTTAAAATATTATGTTTAGATATAAATTGGAATTACAAGACTCATGACTTTTTACTGTGGCTAGATGAACATGTATAATTGAAGACAAATATTACAAAAGTTTAGATTCTACTAAACCAAGAAGGTGTTGTAGAATCTCCTGAGAGGCTCTGACAATACCTGACTAATACAGATGTAGAGGCTCACAACCATTCATTGAACTGAGTACACTGTCCCCAATGAAGGAGTTAGAGAAAGGTTCTATGGAGCTGAAGGGTTTGCAGCCCCTTAGGACGAACAACAAGTACTAACTAGTACCCTCAGAGCTCCCAGGGACCCAACCACCAATCAAGGACTATACAGGGTGGGATTGAATGTTCTGGCAGCATGTGTATAGTAGAGGATTGCAAATTCGATCATCAATAGAAGGAAAGGACCTCGGCCTTGTGAAGGTTCTGTGCCCCAGTATAGGGGAATGCCAGGACCAATAAGTGGGAGAGGGTGGGATGGCAGGCATGGGGAAGGGGGAGGCAAAAGGAGTTTGTTCTTGTTGTTTTTGTTTGTTTCTTTGTTTTTTGGAGGGGAACCTGGGAAAGGGAAAATTTACATGTAAATAAAGAAAATATCTAATAAAAAAGAAAAAAAAAATTGAAAAAAAAAAGTGGTGGCACATGCCTTTAATCCCAGTACTTGGGAGGCAGAGGAAGTCGGATTTCTGAGTTTGAGGCCAGCCTGGTCTACAGAGTGAGTTGCAGGACAGCCAGAACTATACAGAGAAACCATGTCTTGAAAAAGAAAAAGAAAAAAAAAAGAAATTATAGTGCCAACTGTGATGGTCTCATAGATAATAAGCTACTTTAGTATATCCCCTCCACAGTATTTATTTTTATATTCAAGAGAAAAGAATAAATGTTAAGATTGTGCTCACATAGGAAGGCTTTGAAATATCCACTGCTTCCTCATTGAGGTAGAGTAGACTACAGAAAAGATCATTAATATATAATAATTATTAAATTATTTCTTTAGCTAGGGTAGATTATTTGTCATAGGAAAAATCCAGATACAAAGAAAAATCTATAGGCAAAATGATATCTTCATTTCTAAGTATGTAAGTGCATTTGCTCACACACACACACACACACACACACACAGACACACACACACACACACACACACACACACACACTTCTACATAAAAATAAAAATCCTTAACAGTGTGAATGTGAAGTTTCCTCTTCTTCTGCCTAAAGTTCTTTTAAACTATTATAGCTATTTGTCATCTGACCATTGTTGTTATGATATGTAACCTTGGAGGAAGTAGGTCATTTTCAGCCCTGGTTGAATGCTACAAATTTTTCTTCTAGAAAAACCCTTTTGATCACCAAAGTAGTCAAGCTGTGGTTTAAGAAACTGCCAGGTAGCATGTACTAATAGTAACTTATTTCAGACATGGAATGGGAGAACTACTCCCTTTAAGTGATTTGGATGGTATGTGTATTATTCAGGGTTCTCTGGAGTCACAGAACTTATGGAATGTCTCTATATTGAGGGAATTTATTGTGATGACTTACAGTCTATAGTCCAACTAACCCAACAATGGCCAGATAGGAATGGGAAGTCCAAGAATCCAGTAGTTGCTCATTCCCACGAGGCTAGTTGTTTCATCTGATCTATGGAAGTAGGTTCCAACAGATGTGCTAGTAAGTAAATGCAAGCCCGTGAAGAAGAGTCAATCTTCCTTCTTCCAATGTTCTTATATAGGCCTCCAGCAGAAGGTATGACAGGTGTGTGTCATCATTCATAGATATTGGACTTGCTTTGTCCCAGGCTGACCTTGAACTCAAAGATAACCTTGCTTCAGCCTCCTGGCATTAAAGGAGTTTACAATCTTGGCTGGGCTTAAGCACTTCGTGGCCACTGTGCCTCAAGATCTCATGCCACAATCCAGGTCAGAAACTTGTATCTTCCAGCTTAAAAGGTCTGGATCACAGGTGAGCCCTCTGATTCTGAATTGTAGTTCATTCCAGATATACTGAAGTTGACAACCAGGAAAAACCATCACGGAATATTTGGATTTACTGCTATTTCTATTATTTTGAATTACCAACAGGTCAAAGGAAATATTCATGTGAAGTATAAGAACTTGAGTACATTTCGGTCTTTAATTTTTCTAATTAGTTTAGATGACTTCAACATTTCTCCTGTCATCTGAGTAGCTCTGTCTTTAAAAAATTTGGTAATTTATAATATATTCTATTTTTAAATGAGTATGTGAGAATTGGAAAAGAAACGAATTTTAATTATAATTGGCTCATCTATTTGCATCTCTGGTGTAAAATTTCTGGAACTCAGAATAATTCAGTGTGAGAACATTTGGATCACATATTGGCAAACAGTTGCTTAGTGTAGTTTTCCTGACGATCATTAATATTGTAAGAATCTCAAACAGTAAGGGTGAACCAAGGACAGAATGTAAGCTATCTGATGGTGATAAAGTTAAAGGGCTTCTCTTTTCAACCTAAAGCGTAGTACTTGTATGTATCAATGGCTGGGGAATCAATACTTGTTAGGATTCTCAGTGGAAAACAAGGCTTAGCGACTGTCATCTGTAAACGTGTGTTGTACAATCATCAGTCATGGGACTCTTTTCTAATATATGCATGCTAGAGGTTCAGCTCCATATTTCCATTTTTGAATTAGATCCAGTGTGACACAAAGCATTCCTGCAATCTAGGTGTAACTAGAAACTAAGTGTAAGTGGATACACATTATTAGAGCAAAGCAAAAAGTATATTTATTTTCTTTAATGATAAGACAAATCAACATTCAATGTCTTAAACCATGATACATTTGCCTGTTACAGAATTTTTCCCTTTAAGATCTCTCGGGTGCTTTGTTTGAGTAACAATACCTGTACTGCACAGAAGAGCTAATCCTCACAGCTGTCAGTAAAGCCTACACTAATGTGTCTTGAAAGAGTGATTAATAGGTTTTGACAATATCATTGCATTGCATATTTAATCAGATTATGCTTCCGTTAGAAATGGTTTACGTCTAACATCTGCAGTCAAAAATCCACCATTGGTATTCAGATCAATGCCTTAGATGAAACAGTTACTGGTATGCATGCCAGTCTTACTGTTGGACACATTAAAGCTGCATAGCAGAGACAGATGAGTCTTGACATTTTCTTCATTCATTTAATGATATTTTTCAAATTTTCTTAGTTCATTTGTGCCTAAATTAATGCTCATTAAAGAGAAGGAGACAAATATACATTGCTGTAAGAGTCAAACACAAGAAAGACTGGGTGCTTTTCTTTAAAGGTGATATTACTTTGTTACTGTTTAAAATGTACATATATGTATTCATATATATACATATATTTATATATAAGAGTGCTATACCTTAAAGTATAAACAAATTTTAAGATTTGACATGACAATTTTTATTTCCATGTGATTAAGTGTTAAAATACTGACAAAGGAATTTGATGCAATTGAAGTGATCAGAATGATAAAATAGTCTTACATCCTTGATGCTCACTTCCTATACATATTTACTAATTACCCTTTACTCAAAACATTATTCTATAGTAATATTTTTCATGAAAACTTACTGTAAACAAATGTCTCCCTCCATTTTACTATCTTGTCTTCTAGAGGCAGGTCCCATAACTGGCCTGTCAGACATTATTAACCATCACTCTTCAAAACCTGTAATCTGCTGTGAATTAGTTCTTGTAACAAGACTTCCCTTGTCAAAGATAGCAACACTGTTCTATTTTTCTTCCTGTCTGGCTATTGGGATGAGTGTTAAGGAATAAAAAGTCAAAGAACCACAGGACAGCAAGGGTGACCTAGAATTACTCTCCAGAGGGTGCTCGGGCAGCAGAAGTCTCTACCCAGGTGTTGGAATTCTAAGTGTCTTGGTGCCCTGAATAAGGTCCTACCTAACTTAGGGTTGATGAATTTAAACAAAAAAGGAGAATCTTGTAGATCTACAAATTTCGGTGCCCATGGGTCTGGCTTTGAACTTGTACTCATCTGACTCTACTGATGGAAGTATTTAGCAGAGCTTAGTCTGAAACTGTCAGGGCTTAGTCTTGGTCACAGAACAGGAGGGTGTGGAAAAATGAAGGACTTTTGCCATTACATCTTCTTTCTTTCCTCTTTGTCTCTCTATCTCTATGTCTCTCTGCCTCTGTCTCTCTCCTTTTACTCTCTCTCTCCCCTCTCTCATTCCTTCCCTTTTAGCTTAATATTACAAAGTATAAAACAAAGAATAATATAAAAAGGTAAAACTACACTATCACATTGAAGTTGGATATGAAAAACCAATAGAAGGAAAAGGGCCTAACAGAAAGCTCAAGCATCAGAGCTCACCTTGTTCATGCACTCTGGAGTCCCATGAAAACACTGAACTAGAAGCTATATGCAGACGACCTACTGCAGACTTGTCCAGGGCCTGTGCCTGCGATTTCAGTCTCTGAGCCCCTATCTTTGATCAGTTGATAAGGAATCCGGCTTTGTTTTCCTGCTAGTCTCCATTCAATTGACTCTTACATTTTTTTTCTGCATTCTTATCAGCAGGATCTCTTGTACTCCAAATGGGACAGGTTTGATTTAGATAAAATTTTTTGGGATAAATATATCAAAGTCTCTCACTCTCTGCATTTTGTCTGGCTGTAGATCTCTGTATTTGTTTCCATGTGCTTCTCTAATGGTCATCTCTATTTTCTATCTGAGGCCTTTTATTCCTATATGCCTAGCAGGAATGTGTCAAATTCCTAGGACATTTGATAAACCTAGATGATTCCTTCTTCTCTGGATGATATTGGATCTTTCTTTGTTATTCTGTAATGTTGTTGATTCTATACTAAAATGTAGTTCACATTTGCCCCATTATCTAAGCATAACCCATTTAAATTCAAACTGTCTGCATATTCTATTTAGATTCTTGTCATATTCTTTCTGTCTTATCTTTAATCATAGCAGTTGAATTATTTCCATTGATAACCTTTTCTATAATGGATATAGCTGAAATTAAAAAAATTCCCTGTCCAGCTTTATGTCTTTATTTTTAATGCAAAATTATACTAGCTTAAACACATCTGTTCAAAGGAGCTGTATGCTTAAAGATCAAAAAAATTCTGATTCATTCATAATCTTTGTTTTATAATTAGCCTCAACATTAGAAAGCATTAGACATTTAATAACATGACCATCTAAGCAAATTTGATATTTCCCATTTACCAGATCTATGTTGGTAGCTATATATTTTAGAAATAATTTCCCTTTGATCATTGCTTAATAAGTTATAGAAATTTGGTTAAGTTATATTTTGTTTTCACTCAATAGAAAGTCATTTTTACATTTTTTCTTCTAAATTTTTAACAAAATATAATTTAAATGTCCTTAATTTTTAATGAGTCTGTGCTTTAAAGCTTGATTCCATTAAGTCCAGACAATATATTTGGAATTATGTAAGACATTTAAAATATATTGAGGCATTTACTGGAATTAACAAATAAACTGTGTTGTCTGTAACAGCTGAATTGTTCTTGAAAGAAAAACACATTGATTAGACTTACATGTGGCGGAGTCATTAGGAAGAAACAGTGTAGATCTTCTATATTTCATGATTTTTCTGTCTTCCTAATGTGAACATACATGGTAATAAATCAGTAAGATAAATTTTTGCATTACCGTACTCACTTATTTTAATTCCTGTTTTGTTGTAATGTATGTATATTTCCAACTGTTAATTTTTAATGAACAGCTGTGGTATTATGTCATATGAAATACCCTTCCTTATACTTGACATATCTTTATTTTCAATTAGAAACACTTTTGTATTAAAAATCATTTCACATACTTTTTAGTATTTTCCCAATATTTTTCTATTACTTCTACACAATTTTAACTTTTAGGAGACTTTAATTGACGCTATAGGATACAGAATAATGCATTTTAAACATACAGCTTTCTGTCAAATGATATAAAACTCCACATACAAACACACCATCTTACCAAAGTACACAGAGTGAAGAAGGTGATTTTCTTTTCCCGGGTTTTCATGCCTTTAGGTATTTCATTCCAGTACATTTTCACATGCCCTTTGTATTGAAAATGAAAAGCATCCTTTGAAGGAGTTGTTAAAGGCTATTTTGTTTCCTCACATTGTGTGTTTGTTTGTTCACTCCGCTTTCACCATTGCTCAAGTTTCCACCTGATTGTTTTTCCCAGCTCAAATACCTTCCTCTAATGTGGTTATGGTGGTTGTTTTCTTTTCCCCTGACACTTAGATGTTACATGGATCAACATTAAAAGGAGACTGCATTTTTTTCTGCATTCTGAATTGAATTGGGAACTAATTTGGGCTTCTCTTGCATGTATGGAAAAAGTAATCTAATTTGAGAGGCATATAGGCTTCAATGACCTGCCTTTTTCCCTACACCTGACTACCTTAGAGGTAATCTCAGTGGAGCGCCTCACTGTGTTTCTTAAATTAAAAAAATCATGTAATGTATAAACATTTAGAATTATTTGTTTTTTTTCTTTCTTAGAATCAAATTAAGTATACATAACAACTTGTATCTTAAATCCATTACATTTTTTTCTGTTGATTATATATTTTCTTTCATTTTTACTACAGCTTATTGGATAGTTTAATGATACATTATTTACCAATATTTGATTCATTGTTAAGTGCAATAAAGGATGTTACCAAATATTTCCTGAAGCTGTTCATCAATAAATGCTCTGATCCTTTTTTTAACCATTTTTATGGTTCTATTGTGGGATATTTGTGATTTTTTTCAAAAGTGTAATTTATTTGACAATTTCATACCTGGCAATAATGTATTTAGATCCTATGTTTGCACCATTCTTCTACTCCCACTCCTCCTTCATTCTTCCATCTTCTTGAAAACTTCATGTCTTTTTAATTATTCCTTTTATAGCCCACCTCTTTCAGTTTGTGTCTCTGGTGTAGTTAAAGGTAACATGCACTGTAATTTGGCAGCCTATCATGGCCACATAACTGAAGAACACTGACTGGCCATTCCTCAGAGGCCATAATATCCCAAGGTTTGCTCGATTTGGGATAGGAGTCGTTTAAATCCTTCTCTCACAATTTGGGAAAATTAGTTGAATTCACTCTTGCACAGGTGTTGCGTTGACAACCACAGTTTCTAAAAGTACTAAAATGCAATGGCCGTATTATGTCTAGAAAATGTTATTTCACAGTACTCTTTCCTGATTGATGGGAAATGTATAGATGTATTGTCTCCTGGTCTTGGGAGTCTATGTGTTATAAAGATGTTTTACTTAAGGGTGAGTACTACTCTGGAGCTTAGTCTCTTAACTTTTTCTAGCTATCACTATATTAATCTCCCTCTGTTTCATAAAGAAATTCCTCTATTGAGGAATGAAAGTTGCACTAAAATACAGGTCTATGGATTAGTTAAGAGTTTGATACCATCCCTATTTATTTACCTTGCTTACCATACCAATTATGAGTTCTTTCTTGCAGAACAGGTCTTAAGTTCAATGAGAAAACTCTTGATTACCCCCATGGTATTCATGACTTGTACCAATCAGCATCTTTTGTTCAGCCAATCATCACTGCAGTTTGCAATACTCATAGTTAGCAAAGGCTATAAATAACTCCTCTACCATGCTATTGGAATAGTAGCATCCAGCACTGTGCAAGCTAGACATCATATAATAAGCTTCCAAATTAGTACTAGTACTAGGTTGATTTCTCCATGTTATGTGATAGAAGTGTGTGTTCTGTTCATAAATATAATCTTGCCTTCAACTTCCCTTAGGAGATCAGAAGCAATAACAAAAGTCTGTTCTGTTGTGTGCTTCCCTTTGACCAAAAAATCAGCAACAGAATCTCTGATTTGACACTGGGCTTGTTTTTGTCTGTTCATCCATTGCTTCTATGGAAGGATACTATCACGTACAAACTCCTCAAACTCTTCAGACTATTTATCATATACTTCTTAAATAACTTGCTGACTTCTATAATTAGGTACCATCTAGATCTACATTTCTGGGTCACTATGAGGATTTTTCTGTAAGGAGGAAAGTAATTTGGGCCTGCACTTGCATACCTGCTGGATGACTGCTGGGTTTAAAGACTGTTAGGTTTGGTTTGGCCCCAGGTACTTTAACTGTATGTTTATTATATTTTTTGACTAGCATCAAGCTTACATAGAAATGCCTTCAACTATTCTTATAGTACATTACTGCTTAATTCCAATTATAATGTCCTGTCTTCATCAATGAACAACTGAAGTATTCTGAAAAATTTTAATTTAGTTTACCATGACTTACAGTAATAGTAAAGATTTCTTCTCTTTACTGATAGTTGAAATTTTTAAGTATTGTTGCAGGGTTTATATAACTTGTTTCTGCTTTATTGGTTTCACAATATTAGAAATTTAATTTGAATAACTTTTTGTTTTTTTCCAATTACTGATAAAACAAGTACCCTTTAAATCATGTAAACTTCATTGGTTGTGATAAAAGTGTTTTTGTTAATTTTTTTAAGATTTATTTATTTATTTATTTTATATGAATACACTGTAGCTGTTTTCAGACACACCAGAAGGGAGGGGATCAGATCCCATTATGGATGGTTGTGAGCCACCATGTGGTTGCTGGGAATTGAACTCAAGACCTCAGGAAGAGCAGTCAGTGCTCTTAATCATTGAGCCATTTCTCCACCTCCTTTGTTAATAATTTTTAGAAATAATTTTCTATTTGTTATTTTTAAATAAAATAGTATACTTGAATAATCTTTACTTTTGATTCTTGTATAAACTTTTATACATGTGGGGGATATACATTGATGAGCATATTTTCATTTTATATGCATAAAATTTCCTTGCCATTTCCCTATTTTAAACCTTTTGTAAAATGTGAAGATATTTGATGGAAGATTCCAAGTTTAATAAGGATAACTTATTAAGATGTTAATTTTGGTGTATTTGTTCCTGTTTTAAGAAAAATTTTCTATAGCTGAATTATCAATAAATTATCCTATTCATATTTCTCAAAAATGCCATTTTATTATTTAAATTCACACTTTCATTCTATCTAAATACTATCTCAGTGAATTCTGGGAACAATAGGATAATGATTATCTTACATTCTACCACCTGTTATCATGTACTGAGAAAATCACTGCTTTGTGGCAAAAACCACTACCAGGAGTAAGTGCATTCAGGTCTGCTTCTGGATATTGTATTCTATTCCACTGATTCATTCATATAATAAAATTCCAACACACTACAATCTCAATGCTACCATTTTATAACTGGCAATCTTTTTTATTTCAAATATTATTTCTTTAATTTTGAGTTTATAATATAATTGTATAATTCCTCCATTTTCTTTTCCCCCTCCTAAAACTTCTCATCCATATATCAATACTTGCTCTTTTTCTTATTCATTTCCTCTTTTTTCTATAGCATATATACATATATATACATTAGATGTATATATGTATATATATAATTCATAAATATACAAATAGCACCTTATTAATCTGTATAATGTAAACTGTATGTTTGTTTTCAGAGATGACCATTTGGTAATGGATAAGCGATAGATGTTTTCTTCCCTAAAGAAGATTATTTTGCTCACTCTCAGCATTCCTTATTTGCCTGTAGTTCACTGTATAGGACTGAGTCCTTCTTTGCTTTCTCCATCCTTCATAGAATGTTCACTGTTTTTGATTTATTTTGTCAAGTGATCTACAAAGTAACAAATATCTCTCTGGAATTTTCACAATACTTAGATTAAGTCAATTCTCTTCATCCATCTCCTTGTTCCTCTAACTTCCCCTGTTCCACTCTAAGCGCGTTCTTCTTTCTCTCTCACATTGCTTGTTCTCTATCACTGCTCTTTCTCCCTCGATTCTAAGTCTTCTTTCCCTTCTCATACGGCTCCACAATTGCTTCCCAACATGAATAACAACTGTAATTAAGATATGCAAGTAAGGATGAATATGTGGGATTTGTCTTCCAGAGACTGCTTTACCTTACTTAATATAATACTTTTCAATTCCATCCATTTTCCAAGTTTGATAATTTCATTTTCCATTACAACTGATATAAGAGTCCATTGGATATGTGTCCTGTTTTTGTTATTTCATTTCATCTGTTACTAGGTGACATATGAGGTTGCCGTTTTTCCTCCAATGAGGTCATATAGACTATTTTTATTATGCTGACTGTTAAAATGTTATTGCCTCAGAAACAAGCTATATTATTAAAAAAAAAATACCATACTACTCTTTACCAAATCCAATGTATATATAAATCAGAAATATAGTAATAAGTTCTCAAGTGTTCTAAACTTTCAAGGCATACAGGGAGGAGATATTTTCTATTTAAATTTCCAAGAACCTGTGTGAAATTGTTCATGGATCTTCAAAATGTACCCTGAGATGCTTCTTCTAGAGAAGGAACTAACTCAGGGCACTATCACCTCACATCTCAGTTCGTATAGGTATAGTTCCTCTATTTTAAGATAGCACCTCTCACACCTCCGTTTCTGCATACCCCTAGAGCTCTCAGAGACTAAACCACCAACCAAAGAGTACACATGGTGGGACTCATGGCTCCAGCTGCATGTGTAGCAGAGGATGGCCTAGTCAGTCATTGATGGGAGGAGAGGCCCTAGGTCCTGTGAAGGTTCTATGCCCAAGTGTAGGGGAATGCCAGGGCCAGGAAGCAGGAGAGGGTGGGTTGATGAGCAGGGGGAGGGGTGAGGGAATAGAGCTTTTTCACAAGAGGGGAAACAAGGATGGGGAGAACATTTGAAATGTAAATAAGAAAAATATCTAATAAAATAAAAGAAATAATAATAAAAAAATTCTTGAAAAACTGATTCCAAAAACACATAAAAACCATCATCACCACAATCAAGGAGGCTTCATCTCAGGAATTCAAGGTTGGTTTAATATATGAAAATTCATTAATGTAATCCACTATATAAACAAAGTCAAAGAAAAAGATCATTTTCTTAGATGCAGAAAAACTTTCCATAAAATACAAAACCTCAGCATGTTAAACTTATTGGAAAGATCAGGAATGAATTCAAGGCACATACCTAAAAATAATAAGAGCAATTTACTGCAAACAAACAGCCAATATTCAATTAAATGGAGACATACTTGAAGCAATCCCACTGAAATCAGGGACAAGACAAGGATGCCCACGCTCCCCATATCTATTCAATATAGTGTTAACTAGAACAATAAGACAACAAAAAGAAATAAAGGTATCCCTATTTACAGAGCCCTCCTCTAGCAGGAAGACAGGACATCAAGTGAGGAATGGGGTTGCCATCCCACAGTCACAACTCTGACCCATACATAAGCGACCACAAAAATCCTACCAGAGAACTTCTCCAGCTGATAAACAACTTCAGCAAAGTGGCTGGACATAAAATTAACTCAAACAAATCAGCAGCCTTCCTGTATACATAGGATAAACAGGCTGAGAAAGAAATTAGAGAACCAACTCCCTTCCCAATAGCCACAAATAATACAAAATATTCTGGGGGTAACTCTAACCAAACAAGTGAAAGACCTGAAAAAAGTCAAAGAAGATCTCAGGAAATGGAGACATCTCCCATACTCATGGATTGGTCGAATTAACATAGTAAAAATGGCCATCCTAGCTGGGTGCTGGTGGCACACACCTTTAATCCCAGCATTTAGGAGGCAGAGGCAGGCAGATTTCTGAGTTTGAAGCCATCCTGGTCTGCAGAGTGAGTTCCATGACAGCCAGGGCTATACAGAGAAACCCTGTCTCAATAAACAAAATAAAAACAAAACAAAACAAAAAATGGCCATCCTACCAAAGGCAAACTGTAGACTCAATGCAATCCCCGTCAAAATCCCAACACAATTCTTCAAAGACATGGAAAGAGCAATTCTCAAATTCATCTGGAAAGGTAAAACAAACAAATAAACAAACAAAAACAAAACAAAAACAAAAACAAAAAAACAGAATAGTGAAAACAAAACCATTCTTAACAATAAAAGGATAGCTGTGGTAATCAACTCAGTCAAAAAAAGGGGTATAGAGTTAAACACACAATTCAGAACTGAGGAATCTCAATTGTCCGAGAAGTATCTAAAGAAATGTTCAAAGTGCTTAATGACCATAAGAATGCAAATCAAAGCGACCCTGACATTCCAACCTACACCAATGAGAATGGCTAAGATCAAAACCTTAGGTGACAATATATATTGAAGAATATGTGGAAAAAGAGAAACACTCCTCCATTGCTGGTGGGATTGCAAACTGATCCAGCCACTCTGGAAATCTCTCTAGAGGTTCCTCAGAAAACTGGAAATAGATCTACCTGAAGACTCACAACACCACTCTTGGGAAACCCAAAAGATGCCCCATGATACCACAGGGACACATGTTCCACTATGTTCTTAGCAGCCTTATTTGTGGTAGTCAGATGCTGGAAACAACCCTGAAGACAGAAACAATCCCAGGACAGAAGAATGGATACAGGAAATGTGCTTCATTTACCCAATGGAATACTACTCAGCTATTAAGAATGAGGACATCCTGAGGTTGCAGGTAAATGGATGGAATTAGAAAATATCATCCTGAGTGAGGTAACTCAGACCCAAAACAACATGCATGGTATATACTCACTAATAAGTGGATATTAGCAAAAAACAAAATGTACAGAATACTCAAGATACAATCCAAAGAACTCAAAAAGGTCAACAAGCTGAGGGGCTCAAGTGAGGATGCCTCAGTACAACTTGGGACGGAGAATAGAGCAATCACAAGTGGGGAAAGAGTGAGAAACCTGGAGAGAATGTGGTCAGGGAGCTGGGGTAACAGAGAGGGGAGCCTGATATAGTATTGGGTGAGATAAAAGGACTGAAGCCCTGAGAACCAGCAGAAAGAATGGGAACAGGCAGCCTTGAGAAATAGGAGGTTGGGGGTTCCCTCCAGAATGCACCGGAAACCTGGGAGGTGAAAGATTCTTAAGACTCATTTTAGGACCTTAGATGAAATGCCTGACAGTAGGGAAAGGGAACTTACAGAGTCCTCCTCCAGCAGGAAGACAGGACATCAAGTGAGGAATGGGGTTGTCATCCCACAGTCACAACTCTGACCCGTAATTGTTGCTGTCTGAAAGAATTACAGGGACGAAAATTGAGAGGAGCCTGAGGAAAAGAAGGTCCAATGACAGGTCCAAAGTGGGATCCAGCTCAAGGGGAGGTCCCAAGGCCTTACATTATTACTGAGGCTATGGAGCTCTCACAAAAAGGGATCTATCATGACTGCCCTCCAAAAGACCCAGAAGCAGCTGAAAGAGTCAGATGCAAATATTTGCACCCAACCAATGGACAGAAGTTGACTCCTGTTGTTGAAATAGGGAGGGCTGTCTGGACAGTGGTGGTGTACTCCTTTAATCCCAGCACTTAGGAGGCGTAAGCAGGTGGATTTCTGAGTTTTATGCCAGCCTGGTCTACAGAGTGAGTTCCAGGGTGGCCAGGGCTACACAGAGAAACTCTGTCTCAAAAAAAAAAAAAAAAAAAGAAAAAGAAAAAGAAAAGAAAGAAAGAAAGAAAGAAAGAAAGAAATATGGAAGGTTGAAAGAAGCTGAGGAGAAGTGCTATCCTGTAGGAAGACAACAATCTCAATTAATCTGGGCCCCTGAGATCTCTCAAACACTGGCCCACCAAACAGACAGCATACACTAGTTAATATGAGGCTGATAGTTTAGCAACATTCTCATTTAATCTTTAATTTATACTGTATAATCACATACAAAATATACATATATTTGTTATATACATATAAATTACCTCTTTCTATTCAGAAATCAATTGTACCCATTTAATTTTAATATACATTCTTAATTTTTAAATATATACTTGCCAATTAAAGTAACTTAGGTTAATCAGTAATGTAGATATGCAATAACCTAATTAGTAAGAATTCCTAAATGGACTTTAGGAATTATTATTTCCTATCCTATCTATACTAATGCACGATATTACCACAGATTATTTAAACTTTACCTTGACCTCTACTCAATAGAGTAAGTTAATTACAATATTACAATATCTAGTCTTAAACATATTCTACACTATTAGCGTACTAAAATTACAATAAAAAATGTGCTTTGAAACAGTTATCTAAGTATTGAAGAGTCCAAATATTGAAGATAGGCCCTATTCACAGCATGCTCTAATTTTGTAATTAACAATGAATCAAAAGAAGCTATTAGCTTCTGTGGCAATTCTGTTCTTAATAAACCTCATGCTGCTTAATGCTTAAAATCCTATTGTCCTCTTAATATGTTTATAGATTTTTGTAGGACCAAATATAATAGCATATTTGAGGAATAATTATTTGAATAAACATTTATGAAAATTTCTACATTATCCATTTTTCTCCAATACAGATGTTTAACATTCTGAGATCCCCTATGCCTTCAGAGAAGGAAAATCCTGCCCACTAATCCTGTAGTTACTTCAAAGTGTATATCTTCCTCACCATGTACTGACTGATTTAGCATATGTTCCAATTTCCCAGACTTTCATTCATAGACATACTAGTCACTGATTAACTTTTTTTTGTTGTTGTTGTTGTTATATGCTTGGGGGTTTTTTTGGTTGTTTTATTTATGGACGTATATCATTTTTTTCAGGTTAAGCACTCTTTGTGCTATAATGAAGAAACTACTTCTAACCACTATCTAATTCTATCAGATTTTTAAAATGAAAGTGATGTACCAGCTTGCAATCCCACCAGAATTGGAGGAGTGTTCCTCTTTCTCTATATCCTTGCCAGTATCTGGTATCACCTTAGTTTTTGATCTTAGCCATTCAGACTGGTGGAATATCATGGTTGTTTTGACTTACATTTCCCTGGTGACTAAGGATGTTGAACATTTCTTTAGGTACTTCTCATCCATTCAGTATTCCTCAGTTGAGAATTCTTTTTTTAGCTCTGTACCTCAATTTTTAATAGGGTTATTTGGTTCTCTAGAGTCTAACTTCTTGAGTTCTTTGCATATATTGGATATTAGTCCTCTATTAGATGTAGGGTTAGTAAAGATCTTTTCCCAATCTGTCATTTGTAGTTTTTTCCTATTGACAGTGTCCTTTGCCTTAAAGAAGCTTTGCAATTTTATGAGGTCCGGTTTGTCAATTCTTGATCATAGAGCATAAACTATTTGTGTTCTGTTCAGGAAATTTTTCCCTGTGCCCATGTGCTCAAGGCTCTTCCCCACTTTCTCTTCTATTAGTTTCAATGTATTTTGTTTTAGGAGGAAGTCGTTGATCCAGTTGGACTTGAGCTTTGTGCATGAAGATAAAAAGATGCTCCAACATGTAATAAGGTTCATAGCAGCCTTATTTATAATAGCCGCAAGCTGGAGCAAATCCATATGTCCTTCGACAGAGAAATGGATATACAAAGTGTAGTACATTTACACAATGGAGTACTACCTAGCTATTAAAAACGATGAATTCATGACGTTCTTAGGCACATGGATGGAACTAGTGAGTGAGGTAACCCAACCACAAAAGAACATACATGGTAAGCACTCACTGATAAGTGGATATTAGCCCAGAAGCTCGGAATACACAAGATACAATTCACAAACCACATGAAGCTCAAGAAGGAAGAAGACCACAGTGTGTATACTTCTGTCCTTCTCAGAAGGAGAAACAAAATACCCATGCTAGGAGATACAAAGACAAAGTTTGGAGCAGAAACTGAAGGAAAGGTTATTCAGTGATGGTCCCACCTGGGGATTCATCCCATATACAGTTACCAAACCCAGACTTCATTGCAGATCCCAACAAGTGCTTGCTGACAGGAGCCTGATTAGCTGTCTCCTGAGAGGCTCTGTCAGGCCAGAAGTGCATGCTCACAGCCCTCTATTGGACTGAGCACAGGTTCCCCAATGAAAGAGCTAGAGAAAGGACCCAAGGAGCTGAAGGGGTTTGCAGCCCCATAGGAGGAATAACAATATGAACCAACTAATACCCCCAGAGATCCCAGGGACTAAATCACCATGGAATACATATGGAAGGACTCAAGGCTTCAGCCTCGTATATAGCAGAGGATTGCCTTGTGGGACATCAATGAGAGGAGAGGCCCTTGGTCTTGTGAAGGCTCCATGGCCCAGTGTAGGGAAATACTAGGACAGGGAAGCGGGAGTGGGTTGGTTAGTGAGCAGGGGGACGTGGGATGTAATAAGGAGATTTTTGGAGGAAAAATGAGGAAAGGGGATAAATTTTGATATGTAAGTAGAGAAAATATCTAATAAAAAAAGGGTGGCTGGAGAGATGGTTCAGCGGTTAAGAGCACTGACTGCTCTTCCACAGGTCCTGAGTTTAAATTCCAGCAACCACATGGTGGCTCACAACCATCTGTAATGAGATCTGATGCCCTCTTCTGATGTGTCAGAAGACAGATACAGTGTACTTATATACAATAAATAAATACATCTTTTTTTTTTTTTAAATAGAGCCACACAGTGGTGACACATGCCTTCAATCCCAGTACTTGTGAGGCAGAGGCAGGCAGAATTCTGAGTTCCAGGCCAGTCTGGTCTACAGAGAAAGTTCCAGGACAACCAGGGCTACACAGAAAACCCTGTCTCTAAAAACTGGAAAAAAACAAAAAAAAACAAAAAAAGAAGTAATTGCCAGTTTTAAGGATGTTGTTCATGATGGTCCTGTAAGCTGTACATCACATGCTTGCCATATCTGCAGCTATAATTAATAAAATTAAAAGTATTTTTTGTGGTGAATAAAAAAGTAAAAATAAAAATGATGACAATATATTAAAATGATAAATATTACAAAGGAGTATTTAGGTAAGGTAGGCAAACATTATACTGAGCACAGGGATCACAATGGGAAAGTTAGGGCAAGGACTTTAGGAGCTGAATGGGTTTGCAACCTCATAGGAAGAATAACCATATCAACCAACCAGACCTCCAAAGCTCTCAGGGACTAAACTACCAACCAAAGAGTACCAATGGCTCCAGCTAGACTTGTAGCATAGGATTGCCTTGTCTGGCATCTCTGGGAGGGGAGCCCCTTGGTCCTGTGGAGACTTGATGACCCAGAATAGGGGCTAGGCTGTTGAGGCAGGAGTGGGTAGGCAGGTGGTGGGGGCACCCTCATAGAGGCAGAGGGAGGCAGGAGGGAGATAGGGTGCTTGTGGAGGGGAAACTGGGAAGGGGGATAACATTTGAAATGTAAATAAATAACAAATAAAAAACAAAAAAGGATGAAGGAATGGAAAAGGAGGATATTTTAAATATGTATTTTGTTTTTATTTTGCATATGTGAATGCTTGGTTTGCATGCATATATGCATAACATTTGTGTTTCATGAGGATGTTAGAAGAGGATTTTGGATTTTCATGACTTGAATTTACAAAAGGCTGTGTGCAACCATGGGGATGCTGAGAAATAAACCTAGGTCCTCTAAACCCAAGGAAGTATACTTAACTTCCATCTTGTAGCCTCATATCCAGCCCCTTCTGTACTTCTTTTTCTATACTTTCATGTTCTTAAGCTTGTGGCTGCTTCTTGCTCTAAAACAGACATTTACTTTTGCGGATGTGTACTCCAACTGTCCCTTCTGGAAAATGGAGCATTGTGTGGTAAAATGAAAGATGCTGGATGAGTTCTATAGACCAGAGTTGTGGGTCTTAATCCAAATACAAAGGTATACATACTTATATTTCCATCTTGTGCCCTGCCAGGTAAGGATTGACAATGAGATGGACAGTTCTTGAAAGGAACTTGCCAGCAAAATTATTTGATTTGTGTAGTTTCTAATGAAATAGTTGAAGCCAAACAAACTATGCAAGTTTTCAATTTGTAGTGCTATATGTTTTCTTAATTGATATTTTGTAGGTCACTCTGACTTGTGAACATTCAGATGTATGAGTTAAAGATAGGATAGATATATAAGAGATAGATTTACAGATAATAGATAGATGATACCCAGATAGATGATAGATAGATAGATAGATAGATAGATAGACAGATATTTAGATTAATAGATATGCACACATATGGAAGCTTCTAGTTGTTTTATTAATATCACAATTGCATAAAGCTTATCTCTCTATATATAGAATAGTCCATTACTCAACTTCTATCAGTGATGCTTCTTCATATAGTTGACAGGAAAATTCAAGGATGCTCAGCTATTTAAGTTCCAGAGAAGAAGAAATTGAACAATCCTCAACCAAAATGGGAGCTGTATATCACACCCCCGTATCTCTAGGCTCAGGAATTTTCCTGCAAGAGATGATGGAAAGATTTTAAGACTTAAATTTGATGTAAAATGTCAAGAAAATGGTATTTTTTAGATGTACTAACCCAATTTCTCAAATGAACTCACAGAAATTGTGGCAACATGAAAAACTTAAGCAATCCAAAACCAGACAAAACCTCAATGTGCTAGGAATATGGCATGCAATCTCACAACTAACTGCGGAGTGGAGAGGGTGAATATGGGAGAATTTTCGGTTAATACAAGCATAAAACTCTCAAAAAATTAAATATTAAAAACATGTAGAGCAACATATTGAAAGTATTACAATGATTGTGCCATATAATTAACAAGAACTATTGTTATTTGTTCATAGTGTTACCTGATATAATTAGAATTACATTATATAAGAAAAAGCATATTCACATGATTTCCATTTTTATTGTGCTCTTACAAAATAGTATAATTTTCCATTTGCAATTAAAATTTACATTTACCACAATACATTGTTATTTAAAAAGTATAATATCAATGAGTTATTTTATAGTATGATAAAAAGTTATTTTACAGACTGTTCAAGTATGAGATACAGTTTGGAATTATTGCCTTGTGCTTACTGATGTACTGGATTGTACTGGATGACCTGTTAAAGGTTATGCAATGAGTTGGAAGTTTAACTGAGATTAAGACTTTTGCACTCTGATTCTTCCCAGACCTTTACCAAGCTTAGAAGGTCTTTCTTAATTATTTAGAAAAGACTTATTCTGTGTCTTCAGGACTTTCTGTGGTTGATCTTAGAGGAATCTAAGAATAAACATCCATTTTCTTATAACTTAATCTATTTCACTTTTATTAACTTTTTTATTACTCTAAGAAATACCCTATATACATTGCTTTAAATTTGCACTTCTTAATTTTCATGTTGCCTTATGATCATTAGAATGCTTATGGATTTGTATGAAGAAATTATAGCCTTATTTTACTATTATGAAATAATTAAATTTCTATCAGCTCTGATCTTAATATTTTTTGTGATATGAAGAATATACTTATCCTATATTTTTACCCTTTGGAAATTTCTGTCATAAATTTTATTTTTATATTAAGAGCAGAAAACATGCTGTTATATAACATATAATATAATGTAAAAGAAAATGTTAAGTTTCACATGTGATGTGTAAAATCAAAACAAGAAAGTTCATGCTTTTGACTAAATATATGTAGCACTTAAGACATTTAGTATCTCTACTAGAAATAAAATTTATGGACCATTTTTATTTAGAAAGGATTAGCCCTGGGATTAAGAGTAGACTGTAAATATTTGAATCAAGAGACCTCCTAGAAGCTTCTAGCAAGACAATGCTGTGGCTTCTACACCCTTGACCAAGGAATGGTCCCCCCCCCCAAAAAAAAGAATCCTCATTATCTAAGTATGAGTGAAGTATATGGTTTATGAGAAAAAAGTAAAAGGACATTTATGTAGTCAACCAGATCCACTGAGTAAGACTGGGATAAAGTATTGCAACCAGATTATGTCTGGACCATATATGCATTGATTCTTAAATAATGTTTAGTATTGACTATTGATGGTCTCACAGATGCTGATCATAGAGATTTATTTAAGAGCATTCTTTACACATACTGGAAATGAGCACTTCGTTGTACCTTGAAGGTTGTCAAATATTATTAACCTTTAGTGACATTAGTACCCTTAGTCTTTGTCTCTTCTTTATATTAAATTATCTCTATTCTTCCTCATCTTAGAGTCATATCTGGCAGTTGTTCTAGCATCCTGTTTCTTATTTTATTTTAACTATCAGCTGAAGTCTCACTTTTTCTAATGTGATCCTTTTGGTGACACTTTCAGGATCAGGGTCATTTTCTCTACAACCAAGCCCCACACTCTTTTATATTATACTGCTTATTTTGTATATTTCTGGATACTACATGAATTAGTTTACACATCTACTTTCAACCTTTTTATTTTACTAGAACATTAAGCTATGTAATAACCCATCACTGGACTTTTTATAAAACTTAACATCCTGATAAGATTTACATGTTGGTGTAATGATGGCAAGATGTTTATTGGAGTAGTCAACAGCTATCTTGATTTGACTTGGGTGGAATATACTGTAAACATGGAAACAAAAACATAGATAAGGACATGTCAGGTACAAGGGAGAAGAACATGTTGATGTTGTTTTCCTAAAGTGAGTAGGTCTGTGTTCCCTTATCAGAAAAGCTTCTTATTGCACTGGATAGTGGTTAATGCAGACTCGTAGGGTTCAAAGTGCTAATAACAAGTGACTGTGAATGCTCAGGCATACCCGTGAAGCTCTATGACCAAAGAATATTGCACAATGGACCGGAGCAACAAGAGAAATGTAAAATCCGGAGGATGGGAAATGAAGCTATAAGACATTGTCCTGCAATCACAAAATGACTGTTTCACACATAAAGTCACAGCAGGAATAGTTACCTAACCATAACCTATACAAGACCACACCTGTTAAAAATCCAAACATAGAGACAGGGACTAAAGTTATTGTGATTTTCCTACTCTTTTCTCTGGGCTGTAACTCCAATATATTTTGGATATTAACAACCTGTTCAATAAGCTATTGTTCCTCATCCACAAATAGAAAAGCGTCTAAAATAAATTTGGCCCAGACTGTCCCAAGCCTGTGATGAATAATCTTCTCGTTATTTCATTATTTTCCTGGGCATAACTTATTTTTAGAATGTTTCCTTTATAATTTCTAACTAAAACATGGCTCTGACAAGATCTCCTCACTATTGCTAAAGTACAGTTCTTTGACAGCTGCTTGAGGATAGTCATATTTCTTCAAGGGTAGCCAATAAATAGTTGGCTATGTCCCAGTGGATAGTTCCACATATCTGTCCTAATATTGGCAGAATTGATTCTCACTGAGTTATTACAAAAATTGGACAAAAAGAGGTTGGAAGGAAAATATATTGATTATGGAAAGGTAGTATGAGAAAAGGATTGGAGGTATACGTGGTTAACATTCATTGCCTACATGGATGAAATTATTAAGAAATACAAATTTAAAAAGTAAAAGACAATAGAGGTAAATAAAAATACATTTAGGTAAGATGAGAGAAAACATTTAAAGCGGAGGAAATGAAACCATATACAAAAACAAAAATGAAAATAGTGTACTAATATGTGCATTTAAGTTTTGTAATACCAATATATTTATATTTTTATAAAAGGTCATGGATTTGAGGAGATGAATGGGAACATTAGAGAGTTTTATAACAGGGAGTAGTAGGGGTAAGATGGAAAAACTACTCATGTATGAAGTTCTCAAAAATCAGTATCAACCAACCAGACCTACGAGAGCTCCAAGGACAAAACCACCCTACATTCGGAACAACCCATGGCTCCAGCCACATATGTAGCAGAGGATGGCATTGTCTGTCATCAGTGGGAGGAGAAGCTCTTGGTCCTGTGGAGGTTTGATGCCTCAGTGGAGGTGAATACCAGGGCGGGGAGGTGAAAGTGGGTGGGTGGGTGGGTAGGGGAGCACCCTAATAGAAACAGGGGCAGAAGGTATGGTAAGAGGTTTCTGGAGGGGAAACCAGGAAAGGGGATAATATTTGAAGTGTAAATAAATAAAATATCCAATATAAAAAAAGGGAAAATTATAATACATTATTTTTACCTGATGAATATTAAGAGACATTACCTTGTCCTTCTACATAAAATAACCTAAAATGTACAGAGAGTAATAGTTTTAAGGCATTAAATAATGAATATTATATGCCATGATCATAAAGTCAACAGGAACTCACAAAGAGTAATGGAGTTGTACTTTGCTCTTTCAACTATAAGAACAAAATGCAGCAAGTATTTATGTAAGAAAGAAGAAAGCGGTGTTTGTAGTTGGAAATAATGAAGGAAAGCATTCTAAAAATATATAATTATTCTCAGTAAAAGACTGAAATACTGAGAGGAATAGTCATCATAGTCTTGGAATAGTCTTAGCCATGCTTATTGTAGGCACTAATCCTTTTTGTGGACAGAGAACAACAACTTATTGAGGAGCTTGCTGATAAGTAAAAGGTATTGGAGTGACAGCTCAGAGAAGAGGCAGAAAGCATAACAACTTCAGGCATCTGAGTGAACCATGAAAAAAACCATGAATTATTTAAGACAGGCTATCAACCTAGAGTAAGTCCAAGGCTCTGAAAATAAGAACTAAATATTTTCCAGATTACAAAGGATTCCTGAGTAATTTAGCCTCATACCTTATAAAAGAACACAATTATTGAAATGTAATTATTGAAATTGAATAAGGTAGCTCATTAAACTCACGAGGAGAAGGAAGCTTACAGGCTCAGGGAGCATCATGGTCTAACAGTACTCAAGAGTATTAGAAATTTCCAAGGTATATATCCCCAAAAGGTTGTAGAGCAGCAGATGTTTCTTAGGAATAAAGACTGTCTTCATGAAACTGCCTATAATTTACACTAGGAGATACAGAGATGCATCTTCCGTGAGTTAACAACTAATGGGGTGATTTTTGGATATTCAGCTAGTTTAAATCATTCAGACTTGTAGTAGGTCCAATAAACTTGTTGCTTTAGCAGGCTAGACTTAGATAGAACCATCAGGTGATATTTTGTCAATTCCCTGATCACTATAAAGATGTTTGCTTTATATCTCCCTAGATGAAACATTTAGAACTCAGTCTCAACTCATTAGTCCAAAATTCAATATTCAATACAAAAGTACTAAAGGTGGAGAATTATAAATTATAATAAAATTGATTATCTAAAACAGTCAACATATATCAATAGTCTGAGAGTATTTTGTAACAGATTTTTACACACACACACACACACACACACACACACACACACACAGACACTCACACACACACGCACATACACACACATTCACCATAGGAAGAGAACTTGTGTCAGGACCAAGTAATGATTGCACTAGTGTCCAAATTGGGATTCAAAGAGCTTTTTGTATTTTTTGCTGGTGATACTTACAAGGAGTAGAGATAATTGACATACAGCTTTATCATCAGAAAGCCTACAGTCAACATGAGTGAGAACTCTCAAAAACCTGCAATCATATATATATATATATATATATATATATATATATATATATATATATATATGTATGTATGTTTAAAAAATCTGCCTTAAAATGAGCTAAACAAGGACAACAAAAGTATGCCAAAGTATATGGTGGAAAACCATGAGACCTCAGTCCTTCACATAAAACAACAGTCAAGTATGGAACACTGAAAGTAAGAGAAATGGCCATCCTTGTGAAAGAATTATCAATTTGTTATACAATACTAAATAAGTTAGTCCTGAAAGCATACACATAATTAACACTATACAAATTAACAAATTTTATTTAGAAACATGTATGTACCCCCCATACACACACATACTTATGCAACAAAAATTAACAAAAAAGGCCATTTATTTGAAAGAGAGAATATAAGAGATGAATTGGAGGAATAAGAAGGAAGGGGGAAATAATATTATGATTTAAAGTTAAAGGAAATATAAAACATTTAAAAGTTATGATATTTATTACTGTAGTTTTTAGTGACTTGTTACTAATACAAAAATGGCAACACTAAATGTTCATTAAAGTATACTATAAATAAGATGTCCACCTCAACATTTAATTATCATTATAGTAACTGGGAAAGTACCATAAGGGATATTCATGTACAGAGTTTGTTGGAGAATTTTCTCAGAACAAACTTATTTGAAGCAGAATCAAACTTATAAGAGGAAAGACTTGATCTATAATATAGTGGGATTCCTGGGACCCATTGATTCTAATATTGTCTTTCTGTTTGTTTGTTGTTTGTTTGTTGTGCTTCTTGTGGCAAGGGTGTCTGTCTATTAGTATTCAGCACTCTATTAAGAGAAGCGTAGAGGAATCTTAGTGGTAGGGGAAATAATAAGAGTACCCTGAGTCTTAATACTTAAACATGAAATAGGCTTGCATCAGCCACATCTTCAGAATACATGAGAGGTGATGCCTCATCTGATCTTTGTTATTGCATCAGACTCTCATCAAGCATGAAGGAATCTCTAACGGATGATAGGGATAAAGGAATATCTCCGATAGCATTTAAAGCCAAACACAGAAGAGAAGCTTTTACTTTGTTTCATTAAACGTCCAAGTTTTCATGAAATAGAAAAGATAAAATATTGGAGAAATGATAATTCAATTATAATAAGTAAATAAAATATTAAAATGAGTAAATACAAATAAACAATAATAAATATAAACTAGACATTATTTTATGCCACTGTTGTCCCAGAACTTCTTAAAGGAAGGATAGTCAAAGGTTTTGTAGGTGGGTTGGGGGTCCACATTTCTCTTCCAGAAGTCTTCAGAGTGCCTTCCTACACCAGAGACTATAATGTAGGAGTGAAGGCTCTATGCAAGAACCAGCTCACTTCTCCATATTCACTGAGATGTGAGGATACTATCCTTACAAATGTGATCCCATTCTCAATTTGTAGAGAGCAATTCTCTGTCTTGCATCAGCCTGGGTTTCCTTACCCTGTGTCCAAACCTTCCCCATTTTTCTTCTTCTATATGTATATATCCAGTTTGATCCCCACAATATTTTGAAGATGCTGTCTTATTTTCTACTGTGTATTTCTGGCGTGTGTGTGTGTGTGTGTGTGTGTGTGTGTGTGTGTGTGTGTGTGTGTATGTGTTTGGATTTCTATCTGCATCTTCAGTTGATTCAATGTTATCTATTTAATGCAAAATTATTCAAACTTTTATTACAATATCTGGTACAACTTGAAAAAAGGGATTGTGATACCTCCAGCAGTTCTCTTAATATCCCACATTCTTTACTGGGTTGTTTTAATTTTTTGTGTAAAGTTGAGTATCATCCTTTTCAGTTCTGTAAAAAATTGTGTTGAAATTTTAATGATGATTCCACTGAAACTGTACATTGCTTTTGGAAGGATGGCCATCTTTACCATGCTAACCCTGAACATGAGAGACAATTTCAACTCTTAATGTGCTTTTTCCTTCAAAGACTTAACATTTTTGTAATTCAGGTCTTCCGTTCACTCAGAGTTGTCCAATATATTTTATACTTTTATAGTCTATTGTGAAAGATATTGTTTCCTTGATTTTTTTCTTAGTCAATTTGTCATTATTGTATATAGGAGGGCTACTGATTTTATTTAAATAGATACTTTAGTTATCTTAGTTTACAATGTATATTGTCTTGATCTCTTTCAGTTGTCTTATTGCTCTAATTAAAACTTCAACTACAATATTGAATAGATGTTGAAAGAGTGGACAACCTTGTCTATTTCTGATTTTCATGGAATTTCTTTGAGTTTTTCTCCACTTAAGTTGATCCAGGACTTTTTGTTAACTGTTTTTACTACTTTTAGGTATCGTCCAGGGGATTTATGGGGTGTTGTACTTTGACAAAGGCCTTTCTTGCCTATAGTAAGATGAATAAGTATTTTTATACTTTGATTTTGTTTACTTATTTGACTTACTGATTTTTGTACATAGATGTAAAATTACTCAATAAAATACTTGCAAAAGGAATCCAAGAATACATGAAAAGATCATCTACCATGTCAGCTTCATCCTAGAAACAGGGATAATTTAATATTTTGTTAATTTGGATATTCTCTCTCTGTCTTTTAGTGAATTTTGATAAGGGTTTGCCTACCATGTATACTTTAAAACTAAAGAAACAAAGATACTAACAAATTCCCATTATATTATTTATTTATTTTTATTAGATATTTACTTTATTTACATTTGAAATGATATCTCCTCTCCCGGGGTTCCCATGGAAGGAAAAAAAAAAAAACAGAAAAAACCTGTTCCTCCCCACTCTCCCTGCTCAACAACCCACTCTCTCCCACATCCTTGCCCTGGCATTCCCCTACACTGGGTCATAGAACTTTCACAGGACCAAGGGCCTCTCCTCCCACTGATGACCAACTAGGCTGTCCTCTGCTATATATGCAGCTGGAGCCATTAGTCCCACCATGTGTTTCCTTTGGTTGGTGGTTTAGTCCCTGGAAGCTCTGAAGGTACTAGTTAGTTCAAATTGTTGTTCGTTCTAAGGGGCGGCAAAGCCTTCAGTTCCTTGGGTCCTTTCTCTAGCTCCTTCATTGGGGACCCTGTATTCAGTCCAATGGATGGCTGTGAGCCTCTACTTCTGTATTAGTCTTGTACTGTCAGAGCATCTCAGGAGACAACTATATAGGGCTTATGTCATCCAGCACTTGCTGGCATCCACAATAGTGTCTGGATTTGATGATTGAATATGGGAAGGTTTCCCAGGTGGAGCAGTCTCTGGATTGTCCTTCTTTCAGTATCTGCTCCATAGTTTGTCTCTGCAACTCTTTCGATGGATGGGTATTTTGTTTCACTTTCTAAGAAGGAACCAAGTATCCATACTTTGGTCTTACAACTCCTTGAGTTTCTTGAGGTTTGTGGATTGTATTTTGGGTATTCTTAGCTTCTAGACTAATATATCCACGTATCATTGAGTACATACCATGTGTGTTCTTTGTAATTGGGTTACCTCACTCAGGATGATGTTCTCCAGATCCATACATTTCCCTAAGAAATTCAAAAATTTATTGTTTTTAAGAACTGAGTAGTACTCAATTGTGTAGATGTACCACATTTTCTGTATCCATTCTTTTGTTGAGGGACATCTGGAATGTTTCCAGTTTCTGCCTATTATAAATAAGGTTGCTGTGAACATGGTGGAGCATGTGTCCTTATTACATGTTGGAGTGTCTTCTGGGTATATGCCCAGGAGTGGTATTGCTGGATCCTCTAGTAGTACTATGTCCAATTTCCTGAGAAACAACCAAACTGATTTTCAGAGTGCTGGGAGCAGCTTGCAATCCCACCAGCACTGAAGGAATGTTCCTCATTCTCCACAACTTCACCAGCATCTGCTGTCACCTGAGTTTTTGATCTTAGCCATTCTGACTAATGTTGGTGTGAAGTAGAATATCAGGGTAGTTTTTATTTGCATTTCTCTGCTGAACATTTCTTTAGGTGCTTCTCAGCCATTTGGTATTCCTCAGTTGAGAATTCTTTGTTTACCTTTGTACTCCATTTTTAATAAGGTTATTTGATTCTCTGGAGTCTAACTTCTTGAGTTCTTTGTATATATTGTATACTAGCCCTCTATCAGATATAGGATTGGTAAAGATCTTTTCCCAATCTGTTGCTTGCTGTTTTGTCCTATTGACAGTGTCCTTTGCCTTACAGAAGCTTTGTAATTTTTTGAGGTCCCAGTTGTTAATTCTTGAACTTAAAGCATAAGCTATTGGTGTTCTTTCTGTTCAGTAAATTTTCTCCTGTGTCCATGTGCTCCAGGTTCGTCCCCATTTTCTTTTCTATTATTTTCAGTATATGTGGTTTTATGTGGAGTTACTTGATACACTTGGACTTGAGCTTTGTACAAGGAGATAGAAATGGATCAATTTGCATTCTTCTACAGTTGAGCCAGCACCATTTTTTAAAAATGCTATCTTTTTTCCACTGGATGGATTTATCTCCTTTGTCAAAGATCAAGTGCCATAGGTGTACGGGTTCATTTCTGGGTCTTCAATTTTATTTCATTGATCCACCTGCCTGTCACTGTACCAATACCATGCAGTTTTTATCACAGTTTCTCTGTATTACAGCTTAAGGTCCGGGATTGTGATTCCACCAGAGTTTCTTTTATTATTGAGAAGAGCTTTTGCTATCCAAGATTTTTTGTTATTCCAAATGAATTTGCAAATTTCTCCTTCCAAGTACTTGAAGAATTGAGTGGGAATTTTGATAGGAATTGCATTGAATCTGTAGATTGCTTTCGGCAAGATGACCATTTTTAATATATTGATCCTGCCAATCCATGAGCATGGGAGATCTTTCCATCTTCTGAGATCTTCGATTTCCTTCATCAGAGACTTGAATTTCTTGTCATACAGATATTTTACTTGCTTAGTCAGAGTCACACAAAGGTATTTTATATTATTTATGATTATTGTAAAGGGTATTGTTTCCATAATTTCTTTCTCAGCCTGTTTATCTTTGTGTAGAGGGTGGCCACTGATTTGCTTGAGTTAATTTTATATCCAGCTACTTTGCTGAAGTTGTTTATCAGGTTTAGAAGTTCTTTGGTGGAATATTTGGGGTCACTTAAATATACTATCATATCATCAGCCAATAGTGAAAATTTGACTTCTTCCTTTCCAATTTGTATCCCTTTGATCACCTTCTGTTGGCTAATTTCTCTGGCTAGGACTTCAAGTACAATATTGAGTCAATAGGGAGAGAGTGGACAGCCTTGCCCAATCCCAGATTTTAGTGGGATTGCTTCAAGTTTCTTTCCATTTAGTTTGATATTGGCCACTGGTTTGCTGTATATTGCTTTTACTATGTTTAGGTATGGGCCTTGAATTCATGATTTTTCTAAGACTTTCATCATGAAGGAATATAGGGTTTTGTCAAATGTTTTATCAGCATCCAATGTGATGATCATATGATTTTTTTTGAGTTTGTTTATATAGTGGATTATGTTGATGGATTTCTGTAGATTGAACCATCCCTGCATACTTGGGATGAAGCCTACTTGATCATAATCGATGATTGATTTGATGTGTTCTTGGATTCCATTTACAGGAATTTTATTGAATATTTTTGCATCAATATTCATAAGGAAAATTGGTCTGAAGTTTTCTCTCTTTGTTAGGCCTGTGTAGGTATCAGAGTAATTGTAGATTCATAGAATCAATTGGGTAGAGTACTTTCTGTTTCTATTTTGTGGAATAGTTTGAAGAGTATTGGTATTAGGTCTTCTTTGAAGGTCTGATAAAACTCTGCACTAAACCCATGTTGTCCTGTGTTTTTTTGGTTGGGAGACTATTAATGATTGTTTCTATTTCGTTAGTGGATATGGGACTGTTTAGATTATTTATCTGATCTTGATTTAACTTTTGTACCTGGTATCAGTCTAGAAAATTGTCCATTTCATCCAGGTTTTCCAGTTTTGTTGAGTATTGATTTTTGTAGAAGGATCTCATGATTTTTTGGATTTCCTCAGTTTCTGTTGTTCTGTCTCCCTTTCATTTTTGATCTTGTTAATTAGGATACTGTCTCTGTGCACTCTAGTTAGTCTGGCTAAGGGTTTATTTATTTTGTTGATTTTCTCAAAGAGCCAGCTACTGGTTGAATTGATTCTTTGTATAGTTCTTTTATTTCCATTTGGTCGATTTCAGCCCTAAGTTTGATTTATTTCCTGTCTTGAACTCCTATTGTGTGAATTTGCTCTTTTTGTTCTAGAGCTTTGAGATGTGCTGTCAAATTGCTGGTGTATGCTCTCTCCAGTTTCTTTTTGGATTATCTTAGTGCTATGAGTTTTCCTTTTATGATTGCTTTTATTGTGTTCTTAAGTTTGGGCATGCTGTGGCTTCATTTTCCACTAAATTCTTAAATGTCTGTAATTTCTTTCTTTATTTATTCCTTGACCAAGTTATCATTAAGTAGAGTATTGTTAAGCTTCTAAGTATATGTGAGCATTTTACTGTTTATGCTGTTATTGAGGAGCAGCTCTAGTCCATGGTGATCTGACAGGATGCAAGGAATTATTTCAATGTTCTTGTATCTGTTGAGGCCTGATTTGTGACCAATTATATGGTCAGTTTTGGAGAAGGTACCGTGAGGTGTTGAGAACGAGGTATATCCTTTTGTTTTAGGATCAAAAGTTCTATAAATATCTGTTAAACCCATTTGTTTCATAATTTCTATTAGTCTCACTTTGTCTTTGTGTAGTTTCTGTTTCCATGTTCTCGCCATTACAGAAAGTGGAGTGTTGAAATTTCCCACTATTACTGTGTGTGGTGCAATGTGTACTTTGAGTTTTAAGTAAAGTTTCTTTTATGAATTTAGATGACCTTGCATTTGGAGCATAGAAGTTCAGAATTGAGAGTTCACCTTGTTAGATCACACCTTAGATGAATATGAAGTGTCCTTCCTTATCTTTTTTGATCACTTTAGAGTGAAAGTTGATTTTATTCAATATTAGAATGGCTACTCCAGCTAGTTTCTTAGGACCATTTGTTTGGAAAATTGTTTTCCAGCCTTTTATTCTGAGGTAGTGTCTGTCGTTGTCACTGAGATGGGTTTCCTGAATGGAATAAACTGTTGGGTCCTGTTTACATACCCAGTCTGATTACCTATGTCTTTTTATTGGAGAATTGAGTCCATTGCTATTAATAGATATTAAGGAAAGGTAATTGTTGCTTCCTGGTTTTGTTGTTGTTGTTGTTGTTATTGTTGTTAGAGTTAGAATTCTGTTCATATGGCTATCATCTTTTCATTTTGTTGGAAGATTAGTTTCTTACTTTTTCTAGGATGTAGTTTCCCTTCTTGTGTTGGAGTTTTCCATTTATTATCCTTTGAAGGGCTGGATTTGTGGAAAGATATTGTGTAAATTTGGTTTTGTCATGGAATACTTTGGTTTCTCCATCTATGGTAATTGAGAGTTATGCTGGGTATAGTAGCCTGGGCTGGCATTTGTGTTCTCTTAGTATCTGTATGATATCAGCCCAGGGTTTTCTGGCTTTCATAGTCTCTAGGAAGAAGTCTGGCATAATTCTGGTAGGTCTGACTTTATATGTTACTTGACATTTTTCCATCACTGCTTTTAATATTCTTTCTTTGTTTTGTGTATTTGGTATTTTGACTATTACATGGTAGGATGAATTTCTTTTCTGGTCCAAATTATTTGGAGTTCTTTAGGCTTCTTGTATGTCCATGGGCATCTCTTTCTTTAGGTTAGAGAAGTTTTCTTCTATAATTTTCTTGAAGATATTTACTGGCTCTTTAAGTTGGAAGTCTTCACTTTCTTCTATACCTATTATCCTAAGGTTTGGTCTTCTCATTGTGTCCTGGATTTCCTGAATGTTTTGGGTTAGGAGCTTTTTGCATTTTGTGATTTCTTTGACTGCTGTATCAATGTTTTCTATGGTACCTTCTGTACCTGAAATTCTCTCTTCTGTCTCTTGTATTCTGTTGATGATGCCTGCATCTATGGCTTCTGACTTCTTCCCTAGGTTTTCTATCTCCAGAGTTGTCTCTCTTTGTGATTTCTTAATTGTTTCTACTTCCATTTTTAGGTCCTGGATGATTTTGTTCAGTTCCTTCACCTGTTTGGTTGTGCTTTCCTGTAATTCTTTAAGGGACTTTTGTGTTTCCTCTTTTTTTAAAAAAACTAATAGGGAAATTTTATTTAATAATTTTGTTGAAGATATTTACTGGTCCTTTAATTTGAGAGTCTCTACATGCTCTCTTCTGTACATAATATCCTTAGGTTTGGTCTTCTCATTGTGTCCTAGATTTCTTGGATGTTTTGGGGTAGAAGCTTTTTGGTTTGTTGCATTTTCTTTGACTATTGTGTCAATGTTCTCTATTGTCTCTTCTGCACCTGAGATTCTTTCTCCTATCTCTTGTATTCTGTTGGTGATGCTTGCATCTATGACTCCTGATCTTTTTTTTTTTTTTTTTTTTTTTTTTTTTTTGCTTTAAATTTTCTAGCTTTCTTTTTAGATATTTTCTTTATTTACATGTAAATTTCTCCTTTCCCAGGTTCCTCTCCAAACAAACAAACAAACAAACAAGCAAACAAAAACAACAAGAACAAACCCATTTTGCCTCCCCCCTCCCCATGCCTGCTACCCTACCCTCTCCCACTTATTGGCCCTGGCATTCCCCTACACTTGGGCACAAAACCTTCACAAGGCCAAGGTCCTTTACTCCTATAGATGATCGAATTTGCAATCCTCTACTATACACATGCTGCCAGAACATTCAGTCCCACCATGTATAGTCCTTGATTAGTAGTTGGGTTCCTGGGAGCTCTGAGGGGACTAGTTGATAATTGTTCATCCTAAGGGACTGCAAACACTACTTCACTGCTGGTGGGATTGCAAACTGGTACATCCACTCTGGAAATCAGTGTGGCATTTCCTCCAGAAATTGGACATAGTTCTACCAGAGGACCCAGCTATACCACTCCTGGGCATATACCCAGAAGATGCTCCAACATATAATAAGGACACATGCTCCACCATGTTCATAGCAGCCTTATTTATAATAGCCAGAAACTGGAAACAACCCAGATGTCCCTCAACAGAGGAATGGATACAGAAAGTGTGGTACATTTACACAATGGAGTACTACTCAGCTATTAAAAACAATGAATTTATGAAATTCTTAGGGAAATGGATGGGTTTGGAGAGTATCATCCTGAGTGAGATAACCCAATCACAAAAGATCACACATGGTATGCATTCTCTGATAAGTGGTTATTAGCCCAGAAGTTTGGAATATAGGAAGAACAAACCACAAGAAACTTAAGAAGAAGGAAGACCAAAAGGTGGACATTTCATTCCTTCCAAAAAAGGGGAACCAAACACCCACAGAAGGAGTGGCAGAGATTAACTATGGAGCAGAGACTGAAGAAAGGACAAACACATAGCTATCTCCTGAGAGGCTCTGACAATATCTGACCAATACAGATGTAGAGGCTCACAGCCATTCATTGAACTGAGTACATGGTCCCCAATGAAGGAGTTAGAGAAAGGTTTTATGGAGCTGAAGGGTTTGTGTTTCCTCTTTAAGGGCTTCTACTTGTTTACTTATGTTCTCCTGTAATTCTTTAAGGGATATTTTGTTTCTGCTTTAAGGGCTTGGACCTGTTTACCTGTGTTCTCCTGTATTTCTTTAAGGGAATTATTTATATCCTTCCTAAATTCCTCTATCACCATCATGAGATATGATTTTAGATCCAAATCTTGCTTTTCTGGTGTGTTGGGGTATGTAGGAATTTCTGTGGTGGGAGTAGTAGGTTCTGATGATGCCAAGTAGTCTTGGTTTCTGTTGGTAAGATTCTTGTGTTTGCCTTTTGCCATCTGTTAATCCCTGGTGTTAGATGTTCTTGCTGTCTCTGACTGGAGCTTGTTCCTCCTATGGGTCTGTATGCCTGTGTCAGCACTTCTGGGACATCAGCTCTTCTCTGGTAAGACCCTTACACAGAAGGCTGTAGATCAGCTGTCCTTCCTAGTTGTAGACAGAGTTAGAAAGGCACAAATACCCATTCTTGTTTCATTGATTCTTGCATTCTTCTCTTTGTTTTTGTTTTATCTAATTTTTCTCTCCATTTGACTATTTCTTTCCATCTCCTCATGGTATGCTTACTTGTTCTTCTGAAACTTTCAGATTTGCAGTTAAGTTTCTACTATGAAACTTTCCATTGTTTTAATCTAAGCACACAGAGCTATGAACTTACCTCTTAGCAGTACTTTCATTGTGTTACATAAGTTTGGATATGCTGTATATTCATATTTCATTGAATTCTAGAAAGTCTTTAATATCTTTCTGTTTATTCACTTTGCATTAAAAGCTTTAGTATGGTCAATGACCCGCATTCATATGATGATTAATTGGGAATAAAAAATTAATGGTCTCAGTAAGTATAAAGCAGCAGCCCAAGTAAAAGAATAATTATAAGAAACACTTTATAGTCCAAAAAATAAAAGTGCTAGAAGAAACTATTCAGGTATTTACTCTATTGTTTTTCTTGTGGTGAGGGAGCAGCACCAATCCAAGTGACAAGGACATATATTAAATAATTTTAGTACTTAAAAGAATCCAGATTGTGTGATTATTAATATAGTATTCTTTCCCTAAAGTATCCCTAAGAAGAGATTGTTGGGAAACACCAGAAATTAAACCAGCAACCTGGCTCCTCGGCAGGAATACAGCACACACACACTTAGGACATGTTTTTAGTCCCAAACAATGAAGATGTCTGTAGATGGAAGCACCTATATTTGAAAGAGATGTGTGATTAAGGGGCAGAAAAAGTAAAATTTGACAAGATATGATATTCCCAACTCTCACAAGAACAGAGAAAAAGAGAGGCTATTTACAAGAGAGCAAGGCAGAGAAAGAAAAGGAGTGAAGGTGGTTTTACTGGAACAGCCATAATGAGACAGGATGCAGAAACATAACAAACTAGCACAGGTAGTATGCCAAAGGAGTGTGAAGCCAAGCTAAGTAATTCCATCTGAAGCTGAAAGAAGACAGCTTGAATCAGTAAGCATGGACAAGAGTTTTGAGCCAGAATAATTGAGTTAAACAGCTAGCTAGAGTTCAGAAAGACCTAAGAAGGGTGGACTTATTCATGAGTAAGTCTTTGATGCTGAAAATATTCTAGGCCTAAATAATATTGTATGTAGACTAGAAGCTTCTAGAACTAAGCCCAGGTTACTAGACAGAGGCAGTTACCCTCCCAGATAACAATTACATCTGATAAATAAAAGATACTCTTAAAAAGCTACAGATACTGCACTTTAAAAGAAAAATAAATTAATTACAAACTCTACATTTTACATGTCTTATACTTCTACTTCAATGAGCATATTTGCTTCATTTATTATTTCCTCACATGTGTATTTATCATAACAGCTGCCATGCTCTGTAGTATGACTCTTGTATGTATATATTATATATGACTATCATTAAAAATATATTTTGTGGCCAGGCAGTGGTGGCGCATGCCTTTAATCCCAGCACTTGGGAGGCAGAGGCAGGCAGATTTCTGAGTTTGAGGTCAGCCTGGTCTATAGAGTGAGTTCCAGGACAGCCAGGGCTATACAGAGAAACCCTCTCTCTCTCTCTCTCTCTCTCTCTCTCTCTCTCTCTCTCTCTCTCTTTCTCTCTCTCTCTCTCTATATATATATATATATATATATATATAAATATATATATATTAAAGACAAATTATCTTAATGCTTGTAGTGATAAAATTCTCAATATCCCTTGTAATTTAACATTTGAGATCTCTTTTTGCAGAAGTTCAATAAGTTACATATAAATACAAAGAACAAAAACAATATTGGGATCTGTGTTTATTAATATACTAATCTATAAATATTTTTCAACTCCTACACTTATTATCCATGGAGGCTTGCATAGTAGCATCTGTCTCGTATGTAGATCAACCTGTGTTGTGATGCTCAAGGTTCAACAAGACACCCATTGCAGTATTCTGGTGCTTTGCTACCTTTTTCAGTTTTAAAACCACAGAAATGCCTAGTGACTTGTCAAATTGCAAATCAATACCTAATTTAAAAAACATGACAGCATCATACTTTGATTTTATTTTCTATTATGAAATTGACTGGAGAGATTTGGTTTGTAACAGTGATCACTGGAGTCCACATACTAGCATCATTACAAGGAGCCCAGTGCTCTGCACTTGATTGTTACAGTAGCTCCAAGTCAGTGATGCTGGGAGAATAGCTATGGCTTGTCGTGCTACAACTTAGCCATGAAAACACAGGCTTGTACTAAAATATATACCCTGCCTCAAAGAATTACCAGTCTCAAATAAATAGGAGAGAGTGGTAGAGGACACCTGGGATCTAGCTACTTATATCCCCAATACATTTACATGGACACTTGTATCCATATATGTATGACCATACATTCTCTCACACACAATGTACACACAAATAGTTCTTTAAAAAATTGGGAAAAAAGGACAATTATTTGGTTCTTTGTTTAGCTTATGAAAGCTCATCATAATTTTTTTATCCAAGAAAGTTTGCTTTATTTAGGGTTCTAAAATCCTAAAGCGTTTAGGACTGTTATTGTTTCCAGAGAGAATAAACAGGCATGCAAAGAGATATAGCCAATTATTATCAGCTAACAAAAGTGTCATTGTATGCTAGACAGAAGAGATATATAAATAGATAGATGATGGTTATATAGACAGACAGATAGATGATAGACAGACAGACAAGCAGACAGACCGATAAATAAGAGATAAATAGGCTCTGTTTATGCCTGTATAGAAAGCATATTTTTCTCCTGAGGCTTCACATATAAAAAATTTCTCTTTGCCAGTTGAATAACACCTTCAATCAATTTCTCTTTTAGCTTATGTAAGAGATTCTGATTAAAATACGGATGATTCACAGATGGAACACGAAGCGTGCTGTTCCCCCTGGATAATAAAGGACAAACAAACAAGGTCTCTTCAGACATCAATTTTCTGTCAGAACAATCAGAGAACAGTGACTGAATGGGATCCATTAGGGAGAATTCAAGGCCAATAACAGCGGGTTTTGGTAACTGCCTGGGAGTGTCTCCTGGGAACCATAAGACGCTGACAAAACAAGGCTCCTTCCATGTTGTGTCAAGCATCTGAATGATGGCCTTATTCAGGACTGACATTTGGGTGATTAACTGCATTTTGCACTTTAGAATTTGTTCTTTCTTGTCATGTTCTCATCTTAGTCAAAAACAAGTAGCACCTTGACTCTGATACACAATATTCCAGTTTTAACACCTGTTTAAGACATTATTCTTGACCATACTTGATTCTGTCAAATTAAAATATCTCTCCCAATTCTAACTTTTAGTATTGATTAATTGAGAAGTTTATCAACACTATTTTTTAAAACAAATTCTCTACTCTCTTTTCTTCTCTATCCCAACTTCTCCACTCTTTTGGTTATCTTAAAAGAAATAAAAGATAGATTGGCAAAAAAATATTAGTAAACTCTCCATCTATGTATCTATTTCTTTCTCTCATGTATTTACATATTGATAAGTATACACACACATACACACACACACACACACACACACACACACACACACACACCACACAATTACATACCATTATTAATGAGTGGTCACAAAAATGAGACTTTTCAATGTTTGGTGTTGATTTGAAAAAAATCTTAATGACATGGGTTACTTTTCACCTAAATAGTTATGTGATTCATGATTAGATGCTCCAAACTTGTGAACCTAGAGAAGCTGTTTTCCAAAACTATATTAACTATGTAAGGTGTCATTAACAGAAAGTTAACACATTCCATTAGAAATTCCAAGCCAGGTAGTGGTGGCGCATGCCATCACCCATTAATCCCAGCACTTGGGAGGCAGAGGCAGGCTGATTTCTGAGTTGGAGGCCAGCCTGGTCTACAGAGTGAGCTCCAGGACAGCCAGGGCTACACAGAGAAACCCCGTTTCAAAAAGAAGAAGAAGAAGAAGAAGAAGAAGAAGAAGAAGAAGAAGAAGAAGAAGAAGAAGAAGAAGAAGAAGAAGAAGAAGAAGAAGAAG
>JADRCD010188728.1:0-37396 GCA_019843815.1 Montemys delectorum | reverse complement strand
TAAGAAAATAAACAACACAAACCAAGGTCACTTGGCATCATCAGAACCCAATTCTCCCACCATAGCTAGTCCTGTACACACCATCACACCGGAAACGCAAGATTCAGATATAAAATCACTTATCATGACAATGATACAGGACCTTAAGAAAGACATAAATAGCACCCTCAAAGAAATACAGGAGAACACAGGTAAAGAGCTAGAAGCTCTTAAAGAGGAAACACAAAAATCCCTTAAAAAACTACAGGAAAATACAATCAAACAGGTAAAGGAAATGAGCAAAACCATCCAGAATCTAAAAATGGAAATAGAAACAATAAAGAAATCAGAAAGAGAGAAAACCCTGAAGATACAAAACCTAGGAAAGAAATCAGGAGTCATAGATGCAAGCATCACCAACAGAATACAAGAGATAGAAGAGAGAATCTCAGGGGCAGAAGACACCATAGAAAACATTGACACAACAGTCAAAGAAAATGCAAAAAGCAAAAAGCTCCTAACCCAAAACATCCAGGAAATCCAGGACTCAATGAGAAGACCAAACCTAAGGATAATAGGTATAGAAGAGAGTGAAGACTCCCAATGTAATGGGCCAGTAAATATCTTTAATAAAATTGTAGAAGAAAACTTCCCTAACCTAAAGAAAAAGATGTCCATGAACATACAAGAAGCCTACAGAACTCCAAATAGACTAGACCAGAAAAGAAATTCCTCCCGTCACATAATAATAAAAACATCAAATGCACTAAACAAAGAAAGATTTTTAAAAGCAGTAAGGGAAAAAAGGCAAGTAACATATAAAGGCAGGCCTATCAGAATTACGGTGGACTTCTCACCAGAGACTATGAAAGCTAGAAGATCCTGGGCAGATATCATACAGACCCTACAAGAACACAAATGCCAGCCTAGCCTACTATACCCAGCAAAACTCTCAATTACCATAGATGGAGAAAACAAAGATATTCTATGACAAAGCAAAATATACACAATATCTTTCCACAAATCCATCCCTACAAAGGATAATAGATGGAAAATGTCAACATAAGGAGCAAAACTATACCCTAGAAGAAGCAAGAACGTAATCTTTCAACAAATCCACACAAATCTAATTCCACCTCATACAACAAAAACAACAGGAAGTGACAATTACCTTTTCTTAATATCTTAATATAAAAATTAATATTACCAACATATCCTAAGCGACTGAAATTCAAAAATATGAGGAATTAGAAATTTGTTGATTGTCATCCAATGGTCTCTCTAATTTGGTAATTGGAGAAATAGATCCAATATTGTACAATCTATATATACTTTCAGCTTCTTTGTGACAGTGTTTTGCTGTGTACAATGTAAGGGTTTTGAAATCTTGCTTCTCCTATCTCAGCCTCTATTAGTATTGTTTATTTCATGTTTTTACACTATACTATGGCTTTCAGAACAGCTTATATATTTCAAAAGTATTTATATACCCAAGGGAGACATAGACAATGACCTTGGGAGGTGGCTTGTACGAAAGAGAACAACAAAGAGTGAGACTGAATGCTTTGCTTGACATTTCTAGCTCTTGTATCAAGTTTGAAGAAGAGGACTTTATAAGTCACTCCTTCTCTAAGATGAATGTTTTTCCAAATTATCACAGCCAATGAACCAGATTCTTACCCTCACCTAATGTCTGTGCCACCTTCCATGTAGAACCATTGTTCATTGAAACAGTTGGTGAATGACTTTATGGATAGAGCATCTTAATACACACACCATTTCTTAAATGAATGTAACCTGTTCTCTGTGGGCTGAGAATAAAGTCACACACTCAAGTCAAATAGCTTTTTGACCATAGCAGGAAGTCTGTATCTAAAAATCGTGCCTACAATTCATTCCTTGGCGCAGCAGAACTGTCAACTCTCAGCTTAGCTACGATAGAGGTAAAATCCTTCAGTGATTCTAGGGTCATTGAAGTACAGCCTTATTACAATGAAATCCAATGTCTAAAAATTGTTCTTATTTTGGGCTTGTACCACAGAAAGAGCCAGTATTTTAAACTCTACTAAATACAAAACAAACAAACAAAAAGACTTTACATATTTATGTTCATTTAGGAAAATGCCAGTAGTGATGTATTATTTTGAAATATGCAGTTAATATGTTTGGAGTTATTTGAGATTTATAGTGAGAAAAGCGTATGTATTTGCAGTATTGCTGTAGACAAACATCTACATAACACTGTTAAATTGATTGTTTTATATCAAATGACTTTTATAATACTCTTTTTATTATAACATTTTATAAATTTTAAGGAATATGACAAAAAAGATATTGTAGATATTGAAGAGGGGGTCTCTGGGAGGAATTGGGGTACAAAAGGGAAACAAGAATGTGATTTATTTCTATTTACTTAAAATATGTTTCTAAATGTTAACAAATTCAGACAAATTGAAATCATGTAACTTTTCTCATCATAATGCAATAAAATTTAGAAAAAAAAAAAGATAATTGAATCAAAATGCTTGTCAAGAACAGAGTCTAGGAAGCCAGCAGACAAAGGCACTTGTTGCCAAGCCAGATGCCTGAGTTCAGTCGCCAGGACTCAGGCAGGAGAAGGAGAGAATCAACTCCTACCCATTGTCTTCTGACTTTCACGTGGGTGGTATGATGGCAGGTTCACGCCACACACTTGCAAACATGATAAATAAATACATGTAATAAAGATTTCTAATTATTGAGTCTAAAAAAACAGCTAATAAAAGAATAATTCTTATTCTGTTGTAAGTAAATAGATGAGGTAAATTAATAAAATTTAGTGTTGGAGTAGGGCAAAAGAATAAATATAAAATTCAGGAGAATGAGTATTTGGGTGTGAGGCTTTGTCAGATGGTTTGTGTTTTTAAGACATGGTCTCACTAGCTAGGGCAGTCTGGCTGTCTGTGCTTTGCCACTTCCTGGCTTTACCTGTTCTGTGCTGGAGTATCAGGCATTTGTCACTATGTCCAGCTCATTCTATTATTTTTTTTATACCACGTACATACATTGTAATGTGAGTTACAAATTACAGTGATTACTCTGATAAAACATTTTTGTTGCTTTGAAGCTAATAAAATGTTTTAGTATTGGAGCTCAGGTTTCTTCGAGTTTGTTTCTCCATTATATAAATACCTGTGGTGGTTTGAATAACATTGGCCGCCATAGGCTCATATATTTAAACGCTTAGCCATCATGGTACAACACTGTTTGAGACGGATTAGGAAGTGTGTCTTTGTTAGAAGTATGTCACTTGGGTGGACTTTGAGGTTTCAAAAGCCCATGTCATGCCCAGAGATTTTTCTTTCTCTTCCTCTCTGCTTCCTGATCAGTTACTGCTACAGCACCTGCTTGCATGCTGCCATGCTCCCTGCCATGATGACACTGGGCAAACCTCTGAGATGATAAGGAAACCTCCAATTAAATGAGCGGCCTTGATCATGGTGTCTCCTCATAGCAATAGAAGACACTTCAGTCACTGACTAAGACAGTGACTAAAGATCTTTAGTTGGTCTATCTGAATTGAACGGTAATGTTGCCCTAGCTTAAATAGCTCATTGTTTCTAACATTCAGCAGTTACTATTTTATATACCTGTTTTTTTGTACCAGTGAGTATAGGTTGTTGTTAGTGGAAGCTCAGGGTGTGCGTTTCAAAAGCATGATGTGCAATCAGGAAGCAAAATGACTTAATCACTTGAATTTATTTAAACATGTGTCTAGTAGAACACTTAGAGATCAAAAGCTAATAGAAAGACTGAGTTCTTAAAGAGAAAATAATTTTAAATGTTTCTGTAGCTATGCTAGTATGCTTTATTGGTTTGAAATGTTCTTTAAAATAGCTAATAATGAAAGAAAGCTGAATGTAATACTATAAGCCTGGGGTGTTACTAAGTGGTAGGTAGAGGACATGCCTTGTACAAGGAAGCGCAAAGAAAAACCTTTTTATTGACCCTGACCCACCTTTAGTATTCTTTCCAGGCGAGCAGTATCAATACAAATGAGTTTTATAGCAAGGCGTGTGTTCTTAGAAAAGGCTGGGTTAGTTTTTCATAAAGGGAGTGCTAGAAAATGCCATCTATGGCCAGGCGGTGGTGGCGCACACCTTTAATCCCAGCACTTGGGAGGCAGAGGCATGTGGATTTCTGAGTTCAAGCCCAGCCTGGTCTACAGAGTGAGTTCCAGGAGAGCCAGGGCTACACAGAGAAACCTTGTCTTGAAAAACCAAAAAAAAGAGAAAATGCCATCTATGCACATACACACATGTTTTAATTGTGTCTCTTGTTTTCTTAAACATCTCTGACTTCATTCTTAGGATTATTGAGCAAGAAGATGTTAGACAGGGCTCTCCTTACTGGATATTTATTTGTATTAGTGATTTTTCAAATCTTAGGGTTTTAGGATTTCTTTGTATACTTAAAAAACTTACTAGTGTTTTCTCAGTTTATTTAGGTTATGCTTATTGAAAGGTATTATATTAGAAATACCTTTAATATTTATCAATTAATTTACCACATCAGGTGTACATATTTTGTTAAGACATTAAGAATTGTTTTTAAAAATGGCATTGTTTCAGATTTTTTTGAGGTAGCATTAATGACTACGTTAGTCAGGGACAGCTAGATTCTTGTATCTGTGTATATATTTACTCTCATAGGACATATTTTACATGAAAGAAATGAAGAAAATTGGACCATATGTGATGTATTTGGGGTAAGAGAATGTTTCTTTAGCAGCTTTTCCAGGCAACTGCATATTTTTTTCTTTAATGTCGTGTCTCAAACAGACAAATGTTTCTTAATGGTAGTTTGTCACATAGTCCATATCACTTAGCACTTTGTATCTGTGGTGTTAAAATCCATGGTCTTGCTTGCTGGTTGGATAGATTTTATAAAACCTGTACATGCTTTTTTACTTATGTGTTGGTCATGTGAAAAATACTGATTCACTTCGAAATATTGGACTATTTTATCATATGATATCTCAAAACACATTTGTTCATATCACTGTCGGTCTCAATAGAAAAGTCTTTGAGCATTGAGAAGGTGTCAAGATCAAGGACAGTCTTCCATAGTTCTAATTGTTTCATAAAAACATGTTTTATATTGTTGGCAACAGATTTGGTCCATTTTACTTCAATTCTGATATGGTTCTTTTCTTTTGAGACAATGTCTATCTTGATCATAATTTCTGAGTAAACATACTATTTGGGTTTTGTTGTTGTTTCCAAGACAGGGTCTCACTTATGTAGCCTTGGCTATCCTGGAACTTACTGTGTAGACCAGGCTGGCCTCAAACTCACAGAACGCAGAGTTACAACTGCTTCCCCAGGGCTGGAATTAAATAAAGGCTTGTACCACCATAACCAGCTGAATAAGCATACTTTGATTAGTTGTAATTGTTCTCCCAATGTAGCCCATGGGTAAAATTACTGTATGAACTTGGAATGCCAACAACTGTATAAATGTTTTTGAGACATCCATTCTACACAAAAATGGCATTGTTTCCTACTTTTCCAGTCTCTAATATTTGATGCAGTACAAGGAAGTTGAAGTAGTTGAGCCACATCTGCTGCTGCATTCAGACTTTGCTGTATCAGAAAAGTATGGAGCCTCTGGGAACTTTTGCCTATAAATGAGAATAAAGAGGCAGATGTTTAACTATTATCGTGGAAAGAACTTTGGCATTAGAGACTGCCTGAAATACCCCAGAGAGAGGCATTTGTTTGGATTATGATTTTACCAAAATATAGTCTAATTTTACTATAATTTTGTTATATATGACTAGAGACAGCCTCAGGTACACTCCCTCTTCTTTACCTCATCACTGCACGGCTTTCTAATGTCTTCCCTACGTCACCATTGACCTGGACTGAAAATAAAGTGGTGAGAGTGAACATCCTTGTCTTCCGATCTTAGTTGTAGAATATTTATGTGTTACTGCTAAGTGACAGTTAGGTTTCAAATTTTCTTATTCCTTTATCAAATTGAAGCGCTTTCTGTTCCTTTTTTACCGTGTTTTTATTATGAATATGTTTTGAATTGTGCCAAAAATCCCTTTTGTAAAGATACTAATTTTTTTGTTTTGCTAATGTAACAAATCACCATGGTTATTTCAGCCATAAAATTGGTTTTGCATTCCTACAAGAATGAACTATTGTATTCAGAATTGCTGGGTCTGGTGATAAGAGACGGCTCAGCAGTTAAGAGCCTGTGCCACTCTTTCAGAGGGTCGGAGTTCAGTTTCCAGCACCCACCTGGCAGCTCACAAGTGTCTACTTTCATGAGATCCAGTTCTTTCCTGGTCTTTGTGGCAACAGACATGCAAATGGTATACTTGTGTACATGCAAGCATGCATGAAAAAAAACAAAATGAATTTTTGAAATGGCTGGATCCTATTGATAATATCATGTTAGGGGTTACTTTTATGTGCATGGTTTTAAGGTATTCTCACTATGTATCAGTTAACTTTCCCTTCCTTTTTCCTTCTGCTTTTAACTCTGCTACCTATGATACCGGTAATTTAGTTTCAGTGCTGTTATCTACAGAAAACTAACTTCGAGGTGAAATAGAACAGATTTTAAAATGGAGTTTGTCTAAAATTGGCAATTTCTTGTATGAATACTTGATAAAATTTACCAGGGCAGGTATCTTGAGTCCATTGTTATAGGAAGATTTTAGAATGATAAATTCACTTTTTATGTGAAAGGGCTCTCCATTTTTATTCCATGTCTTATAATATTTGGTAGGTTATATTTTTTCAAGGATTGTATCTATTTTATCTACATATTTTATTTGTCAAATTTTTACCTACAGTGTTAACTATTGCTTTTCTTAATAAACATCATTTTCCTTGTAATTCTTGTTATTCTTTAGTAATATTCCTGAGTTTATTTCTGGTATTGGTAGAATTTTCTCTCTATAAAAAAAGCTTTGTTGGTGTTTAAAATACTGCCACTCTTTCCGAGGACCTAAATGTATAGAACTCAATTCTTCACAGACTTAGAAAGAGCAATTTGCAAATTCATTTGGAACAACAAAAAACCCAAGATAGCCAAAACTATTCTCAACAATAGAGGAACCTCTGGTGGAATCACAATCCTGGACCTTAAGCTGTACTACAGAGCACTTGTGATAAAAAAAAAAACTGCATGGTATTGGTACAGTGACAGGCAGGTAGATCAATGGAACAGAATTGAAGACCCAGAAATGAACCCACATACCTATGGTCACTTGATCGTTGTCAAAGGAGCTAAAACTATACAGTGGAAAAAAGACAGCATTTTCAACAGATGATGCTGGCTCAATTGGCGGTTAACGTGTAGAAAAATGCAAATCGATCCATTCCTTTCTCCTTGTACAAAGCTCAAGTCCAAGTGGATCAGGGACCTCCACATCAAACCAGATACATTGAAACTAATAGAAAATAAAGTGGGGAAGAACCTCGAGCAAATAGGCACAGGGGAAAATTTCCTGAAGAGAACGCCAATAGCTTCTGCTCTAAGATCAAGAATTGACAAATGGGACCTCAAAAAGTTGCAAAGCTTCTGTAAGGCAAAAGACACTGTCAATAGGACAAAACGGCAACCAACAAATTGAGAAAAGATCTTTTACCAACCCTATATCTGATAGAGGGCTAATATCCAATGTATACAAAGAACTCAAGAAGTTAGTCTCCAGAGAACCAAATAACCCTATTAAAAAATGGGGTACAGAGCTAAACAAAGAATTCTCAACTGATGAACACCAAATGGCTGAGAAGCACCTAAAGAAATGTTCAACATCCTTAGTCATCAGGGAAATGCAAATCAAAACAACTCTGAGATTCCACCTCACACCAGTCAGATTGGCTAGGATAAAAGACTCAGGTGACAGCAGATGCTGGAGAGGTTGTGGAGAAAGAGGAACACTCCTTCACTGCTGGTGGGATTGCAAACTGGTACAACCACTCTGGAAATCAGTGTGGCGGTTCCTCCGGAAGTTGGACACAGTTCTACCAAAGGACTCAGCTATACCACTCCTGGGTATATTCCCAGAAGATGCTCCAACATGTAATAAGGACACATGCTCCACCGTGTTCATAGCAGCCTTATTTATAATAGCCAGAAACTGGAAACAACCCAGATGTCCCTTAACAGAGGAATGGATACAGAAACTGTGGTACATCTACACAATGGATTACTACTCAGCTATTAAAAACAATGAATTTATGAAATTCTTAGGGAAATGGATGGATCTGGGGAGTATCATCCTGAGTGAGGTAACCCAATCCCAAAAGAACACACATGGTATGCATTCTCTGATAAGTGGTTATTAGTCCAGAAGTTTGGAATACAGGAAGAACAACCCACAAACCACAAGAAACTTAAGAAGAAAAACCAAAAGGTGGACATTTCATTCCTTCTTAAAAAGGGGAACCAAATACCCACAGAAGGAGTGGCAGAGATTAACTATGGAGCAGAGACTGAAGGAAGGACAAGCCAGCCTAAATATAGCTATCTCCTGAGAGGCTCTGACAATACCTGACTAATACAGATGTAGAGGCTCACAGCCCATTCATTGAACTGAGTACATGGTCACCAATGAAGGAGTTAGAGAAAGGATCTATGGAGCTGAAGGGTTTGCAGCCCCTTAGGACAAACAACAATATGAACTAACTAGTACCCTCAGAGCTCCCAGGGACCCAACCACCAATCAAGGACTATATACATGGTGGGACTGAGTGCTCTGGCAGCATGTGTATAGTAGAGGATCGCAAATTCAATCATCAATAGGAGGAAAGGACCTCGGCCTTGTGAAGGTTCTGTGCCCCAGTGTAGGGGAATGCCAGGGCCAATAAGTGGGAGAGGGTGGGGTGGCAGGCATGGGGAGGGGGGAGGCAAAAGGGGTTTGTTCTTGTTGTTTTTGTTTGTTTGTTTTTTGGAGGGGAACCTGGGAAAGGAGAAATTGACATGTAAATAAAGAAAATACCTAATTAAAAAAAATAGAATAAATAATAAATAAAAAGTAAAAAACAAAACAAAACAAAACAAAAAAGCCAGGTCTATAAGACAGTTTTGTAAGTAGTAATTGATGGAGGAGGGCCCAGCCTTTTGTAGGTGGTGCCATCCCTGGGCAGATGGTCCTGTGTAATGTAAGAAAGCAGACTGAGCAAGCCAGGCGAAGCAAACCAGTGAGCAGCACACCTCCGCGGCCTCTGCATCAGCTCCTGCCTCTAGGCTCCTGCCTTGTTTGAGTTCTTGTCTATGAATTCCTTCAATGATATGGAAGTGTAATAAACCCTTTTGAAATCAAGTGAAAAAAAAAAAAAAGCTTTGTTGGTGTTTAAAATACTGCCACTCTTTCCAAGGACCTACATGTTGGTATTCTCTGTTTTCTATTTTCATTTCTTTCACCTCCTTTCTAATTTCCCTCTTCCTGGGATACAGTTTACATGTCATTTCAATGATATTAGTGATACTTAGACAAAGCAAGAGTTTCTGTCTCTCGTTTAAAAATTAAAATATCCTATTAAAGAAAATACATATAGGCTTCCAGCATATAAGTTCATCTTTGTTTCTGAGATCATGGAAGAAACTTTCCCTTAAATAAAATTTCTGCCTTACCTATGAAATCTCAGCAACAAAATTTCAAAATATATGTATTAGAATAATTTGTATGAATACAAGTTATTGTATTGGAAGCACAGAGTCAAATCAGCTTACTTTCTCAATTACTATTACTAATGTCAAGCCTTTTTCTTGTGTAATATTCCTCATTTAATCAAGTTACATTATGTTACTTCTCCTAAAATATTGCTATTTTGTGTTATGTCTTGTTCTAGGAACTTAGAGTGGCTTTTTATTTCCTGCAGGGTACACCCAGGCTCCTGTTAGTCATGCAGCAGCCTTCCTATGCCTCACCATCTCAGGCATGAGCATATGCAGTGTATTAGCCATTAGAGTTTTCTTCTTATTTCTCTCTTCTGAGGAAAAACAGCTGTTTATAAAAGTGTTATAAAAGGAAAGGGCTTTCTAATGTTCTCAGTCTGGCTACAGTGGGCTCGGATAGCATCATCTGTTTCCAGTTTTGTGATTAGTAGTTTAGACTCTGAAGTAGTGATATTGTAAGGCTTCAATGAAACACATCTATCCACAGTAAGAATGGAAACAGAATTTAGCAAGTATGCAGGTTGGTTTTTGTCAGCCTGACACAAATGTAGACATATCTGGGGAGCGGGAATCTTAGTTGAGAACATATACTGGCTAGTTTTAGGTCACACACCTACCCACCCACACACTTTTTATATATATAAGATCATACTCATAGATTTTTTTATTTTTGTTCACAGTACTTTTAAAGACCCCATATGCCTTAAACTAGATTAATGTGTAATAGGAAATTGAGTTGTGTTCAAGGCAAGTAAAACACAATGTTGTATATGATACGATAGATATTAAAACAACTACCAGAGAGGATAAAGTAGTTTATGCCTGTTTCCTGGCAGATTTAAAACACTTGTAGGGTAAAATTTGTGTCTTCCACTGCTTCTTTTAGAGATTATTTTGCTTTCTTTTAGAGATTATTATCTAGTCTAGTGTTAGATCCACATTAGTTGACTTGTTAAGAGGTTTAATGAAGTACAGCAGAGGAGAGCATTTCTACTCTTAACTTTTTGATATCCCCTTTTTTTCCTCTCCTTTCTACAGAATGGTCCTAGTGCCAGATCGTGTCATAAAATGTGCATTGATATTCAGCGGAGACAAATCTACACATTGGGCCGTTACTTGGATTCCTCTGTGAGGAACAGCAAATCTTTGAAAAGTGATTTCTACCGCTACGACATTGACACTAATACCTGGATGTTACTAAGTGAAGACACTGCTGCCGATGGTGGACCAAAATTGGTGTTTGATCATCAGGTTTGGTGCAGTTAAATGCTAGTAGAGTTAATAGTGCTAAGTAACCTTTGCTCTTCAGGTCTGCTTTAGACGTGATAAAATTATTTCAGGAAGTGCAAGGATATTTTTATATTTTTTAATTTGGTACAAGATAAAATATTAACCTATTAATCTTAATATTTATGTAATTGTTAATGTATTTAAAACTTTATTGTAGAGAGTTGATGGAGCATTATTAGAAAAAACAAATCTAGAGCTTTATAAGTGTGTATATATGTATGTATACATACATACACGCATATATATATATATATATATATATTATAAGAATTACAACTTACACCAATATTTTTTGTTCTGTTTTTCTGGAAGAAATTTAAACTCATTTGTTAATGAGTTTGAAATCTAGAGCCTTCCTTACAGTTAGACTAAAATATACTTAGTTTTGTTTATAATCAGAAACTTGTTACAAAACTATGTAGGAATTTGGCGTGTTCTAGATTAAATTTAAACTCAGCATGTAATGGTATTATGGACAAGGCAATCGTGACTAGTGATGTGGACACCACGTTAATTATTATGCACTATACCTCTTTTCATCAATCTTATCATAGTCAAAGAGAACAGGAAGTGCTTTGAATTTTATAGGCAGTTTTACTTAGTTAACCTGTTTACAACAGCTTTCAGAGTGTGGGAGAGACTTATGATCTGTTCACTGTATCAGCCAGTGTTGTATATTACTTGGGAAATAGGAGGTAACGATAGAATTGTGCTGGTTTCCACCTTTGGCCTACAGTCTAACGTAGCAGCTAATTCCAAGCCTTTATTTATTGTTTCTTTATAGACCGCTTTGCTTTGCTTTGACATTCTTTTTATAGTTCTGTTAATGTGTGGCTAGTATAGAATGGAGAAAAACAACTACATCCATCGAGTATTGTAGGGGAAAATAAAAATGGCAGTGCTCCAGTTAAGTTTGGAACTGCTGTGCAGGGTCTTTCTGATTGAGTTTTTCAAAGCCATGCTCATCCTTGATGGCATCCTCTGGGTTGTTCTTCTGGGGACAAAGAACTCTAAAAGATGTTAAGCTGACTCTAGTTGTTTAAGAACAGAACATCAGTGGGTGATATCAGGGAACAACTTATCTTTTTGATCAAAAATTGTTAATACTTTACCAAAAAAGTACTAAAGGTTTCAAAAATTACTTGTATAGAATAGCTTAGCGATAGTCTGGCTGTGGCAGAGTTATATATGACATTTGTTTGTCTGACTATGACAGAATTGGATGTTCTTGGAAATTGGCTAGTATTATATAAATAATATAAATATACATATAAATATATATATAAATAATACTAGGCTTTTAACTGATTACATGGTGTAAAAGAAGGGGAAGAAACCAGAATTTGGTCCTAGTTCAGCTAATCAGTGGTGGCCCGTGCTGCTCAGCCAGTGGTGTCTGTCCGTCTCAGCCTCCAGTTCACACTTTATTTTGTGCAAATGAAGTGGTGAGTTAGAACTTACTAACTTGTGTCTTTGACACTCCAAAAATCATTTGTGGTACCATGATGCCTTAGAACTCAATACTTCATGTTCAAAATTTAGAAGAAAGTGGGAAAGATAAAGACATGTTTAAAATTATTTGTTCATTTTGACTTTCAACATTTAAAAAATGAAATTCAAAGACTTGTATTTCTGGTGAGCATATGGCAGCTTAGCTCTCAGACTTTTCATGTTGTTGCTTTGCCTAGGAGAATTCCAGCAGAAAGGTTTTTTTAAACCATATGTAAATCACATATCCAGAAAAATTGGGAGCCAGAGAAAGTTCACAGTTCTTTGTAAGTTTAATCAAAACCAGCAAAAGACTTTGGTTCATGTGCTAGAGCCCACACATTGCAATGAAGAGAGCTTGAGATACAGGGGACCCTAAAGTAGTGCAGCGGAGTCCTCGGTGGCAAGAACAGAGCAGGTACAGGGAGAGAGGCAGAGCTGTAACCTGCAGCAGTGTCAGAAAGCACATGGTCTTAAAGAAGCAGTGCTTTCTCACAGGGAAACACTTTGACAGGTGGGGACACTGTTCCTTTGCTAGTGAGTCAGAAGGACTCAAATCTTGAGAACCAGTCAGTGAGATGGCTTAGTGGGTCTTTGAGCTTGTTGCCAAGTTTAATTTCCAGCATGCACAGGATGAAAGGAAAGAACTGACTCCTGCAAGTTATTATCTGGCATCCTTACAGACACTGGCACATGCGTGCACTCACAGGTATGTAAGCGCACTCATACAGAGACACCTTGAAATAGACCACCTCCAAACCAGAGTTAGACAAGACATGGCTTCCTAGAAGCACATGTCTGTTCAGTAACACCAGGACCCTTAAGCCCTATTGTCCCTCTTCTGTAGGAACTCTGGAAGCTGTTGGGTCCAAGGAAAACCAGCTTACTTAAATGTGAAAAATTATAAGCAGTTACAAGATCAGATCTTTAGAGAACATTTTAAAGAAAATAATGGAGGGGCTGGAGAGATGGCTCAGCAGTTAAGAGCACTGATTGCTCTTTCAGAGGTCCTGAGTTCAATTCCCAGCAATCATGGTAGCTCACAACCGTCCGTAATGGGATCTGTTGACCACTTCTGGTGTGTCTGAAGACAGTAACCGTGTACTCCCATACATAAAATAAATCGTAAAAAAGAAAAAGAAAAAGTAATGGAGAAAAATACTTTCTTTGGAACGAAAGTAGGTGAGAGTTATATTTCAGCATTCTAGCAGTTTAACAACATAATGAAGCCTGAAACTGAAGATAACTACATACAAAGTATACATTGAAAAATGCACTTGTGATAACCAAATGTTAACAGCAGGTGAAAGAAACCACATACAAATCAGAAATGAGGGCTGACGAGATGGCTCAGGGGTAAAAGCACTTGTGACTCAAGCTTGGTGACCTAAGTTCAATCGATCCCTGGGCCCCTGGGAAAGGTGAAGGAGAGAACCTACTCTATAGAGTTCTCACCCAACCACTGTGCACACACACCTTCACCTCACAATGTAAAAATGATTATTTTCAGAAATGGAGACTAAACATAAATAAAAATAGGGATGATAGTAGTATAAAATAGACATAAAATGTATTGTGAGAGGATTACAGAGAAGACTGTCAAATGACAGCCAGCCAGCTACCTCTTAAGATATTAATAATAACACTAAATTTAAAACCACTATTTTTATTTACTAGACAAAATTATGAGGCCACTTAGAATTAAAATGAGACTGGTTATACATCTACTTTCTGTGCTGTTTTGGCTTTCTATAACTGTGATGAAATAACTGAAACATTTCACTTAGAAAGAGAAAAAGACTGATTTTGGCTCATGGTGTGGTGGATGTTCTAGTCTAGGTGGCATCATGGCTGTGGGATTCTGGTAAGGGCAACATATTATGACAGAAGCATGTGGCAGAGCCACACTACTTACATTAGCCTGTGCACAGAAGAGAAAGGGCAGACCAGAGTCTCCCGGTCTTCTTTGTACTTAAAATCCTAATGGTCTGCTGACCTTCCAAAGGCCACAGCATAAAGCCAAGCAAACTCCTAACATGGAGGCCATTTGTAGACGGTAGCAAATGCCAAGAGACAAAAGAGCAACATCTAAAAAGGTGTTCAAGAAAAAAATAGTGTGAACCAAGTGTTAAAGTTCTTACTAAAGTTTCTCTGTCTTGGCTGTCCAGAAACTCACTCTGTAGATTATGCTGGCCTCAAACTCAAAGATGTGCCTGCTTCTGCCTCCTAAAGATCTTAGGATTAAAGGGAGGGTGTGCCTCCACCACCCGCTTGTTTCATTGTTTTACAGTATAGTTCGAAGAGCTTTGTGAAATACATGTAGAAGTTAATTTAGCTGCATCACTCTATTGCATATTGGTTATCTGCTCTCATTAAACAAGAGACAGCATTTCAGAGAAGATGCATTCCTAGAACTGAAAGATCAGAGCTTTTCTAAGGAGGATTAAGAGGAGCTTTTGATCATGAAATATCCATAGAGTTGTGATCATTATGCACTCCTAGTGAAAAACAGTATATCATGGATCATGGTGACTTTGGTAGAAATGTTTATATTATAGCATCCAGAAAACAGAGTTCCTTAACTTGATATGTTCATTTCAATTTGGGATGAATGAAAATTCAAAAAGTGTTTAGAAAACTATCCTGAATTTCTGGACAGTATGTGTGCATAATAATTAAGACATGTATTTAGCATCATTAAGAGCGAAGTTCAGGGTTTTTTTGAGAATGTGAAAGCATACATACTAATCCCATTTTGGCACATGAAAGGAACAAACTAAAACTATTCAATCTGTTGCTTTGTTCTTATAGATGTGTATGGACTCAGAAAAACATATGATCTACACCTTTGGTGGTAGGATTCTGACATGTAATGGCAGTGTAGATGACAGCAGAGCCAGTGAGCCACAATTCAGTGGGTTGTTTGCATTCAACTGTCAGTGTCAAACATGGAAACTTCTTCGAGAGGATTCCTGTAACGCTGGCCCTGAGGACATCCAGTCTCGAATTGGACACTGCATGCTGTTCCACTCGGTAAGACTATCCTGTGCATTTATTTTGTCATGTGTGTCTTTATAGGAAAGAATCAATAAGAAAGAAAAGCTTTTTCTAGAAATAAATTAATAATACAGCAGTGCCATAGAAAATAGAACATGAGCAGTGAACTGTCCCTTAGTCATTTCCAACAGCTTAGAAACTCCTACACAGTTATTACCTAAAGATAATAAATTATCTTTTATTATTAACCTTACTACTTGGCTAGCTAATGGATACCTCTCTGTTTTAGGACTTAATCATTTGCAAATTTTTTTCTTAGCAACTAGAAAGAGAACTTTGGCTTATTTTTTAATTTTGGATTGATTTTATAGAATTTAACAAGAGTTTATTGGCAAAATCAACAAAAAGACTTTAAACTTTTGAAGCATATAATGAAATTCTTATTTTTATGGACAAAGCATTAGAGCATATGGTATTTAGCATGCATGTTTTAAAAATATTCATTATATGAATTACAACGAAGGATATAATAGTGAATTTCCATGTACAGATTTGTTTATTTGATCAGTAAACAATCTGTATATTTTTAATGTAGTTTTCCCACCTTAATTTCATTCCTTGTCACTTTAGAGCTTATCACATTTTGTTTGTGTTGGGAATATTTTCTGGAAGACTTCGGCTAGGATGTCCTTATTGAGCAGGCCCTTCATATCTGTGGGCTGGGGCATCCACAGATTCAAACAACTATGGATTGAAAAATATTTTTAAAAAATTTTGTCTCCACTGAACATGTACAGACTTTTAAAAAAACCTTTATTAAAAAACTGCTCTCGTGTCCTATAGTTTATAGTTTATATTAATATTAAAAGTAATGTAGAGGGCTAGAGAGATGGCTCAATGGTTAAGAGCACTGACTGCTCTTCCAGAGGTCCTGAGTTCAGTTCCCAGCAAACCCCATACATGGTAGCTCACAACCATCTGTAATGGGATCGGTGCCCTCTTCCGATGTGTCTGAAGACAGCGACAGCGTGCTCATATACTTAAAAAATAAATAAATCAGCTGGGCGGTGGTGGTGCACGCCTTTAAGCCCAGCACTTGGGAGGCAGAGGCAGGTGGACTTCTGAGTTCAAAGCCAGCCTGGTCTACAGAGTGAGCTCCAGGACAGCCAGGGATATACAGAGAAACCCTGTCTCTAAAAAAAAAAAAAAAAAAAAAAAAATTTAAAAAAAAAAAAAAATAAAAAAAAAAAAAAAAAAAAAGAAGTAGAGGTGATCTGAAGTACCTAAGAGGATATGTATATGTTATGTGCAAATCCTAAAGGACTTTGGGGCCATCAGGATAAGGACCTGTGCTGACACTGTGTGACACCTGCACCTAAAAATAATACTATTCTGTATGAGAGGCTGACACAAACTTAAAAATGGAATTTACCATTGTCATACCATCCACAATAAAAGCACTGTATTAATAATGCCTTGTCCACATTTTTGTTGTTCTGATACCGAGTGATGTCTTTTCAGAATTGGTTTATTGAGGTCAGAATCCCCTTACATCTGCACTGCATTCCTCTCCATCCCTATCAGTACTTAATGCCCTTTTCTCCACATACATGCTACTTACTCCTGCTTTAAAAAAGAAAAGAATCATTGATAATCTATGGTGTTTCTCATCCTCATTTGATTCATTATACTGTCATTATGTTTTAATATGTTTCTCTATCTTATTTTGTATAAGTTAGCTATTTCTATCTGGAAGCTTGATCTGTGTTCGCTATCCTTTCAGGGGAGCCAAGAGGAAACACCTCAGCACTTCACCAAGACTTTGATCATAGACTGTCAGCAGGCATTTAATGTCTAGTTGTAATGCTTTTTATGCGTACCAGTGAGTTTAGGAATTTTTAGTTTGGTTGATCACTTATCAAATTTCCTGTAACATTTTACCTATTACTTTCAGCAGCCATTGATAATCATTTGTAGAGTTCATTAGATATCACAAAATGGTGATTTTTTTTTCTGATGTTCTTGTTTCTTCTGCATTTATTAACTGTAATTGTACTTAAGAATTAAAGAACAACAAAACATCATCCTTATGTCACAAATTGTTTGGTTACTCTGAAATGAAACCATATAATTTTGGGGCCGGGCTTGACGATGCACACCTGTGATCCCAGCATATTGGAGACTTAAGACATATAGACCGTGCACCTGAGCTACACACAGCAAGTTCAAAGCTAGCCTGGGACACATAGAAAAACCCTATCTTAAAAAAAATCTAAGTGAATGCTGGGCATGGTAGTGCATCCCTTTAATATGAACAGAGGCAGTAGGAATCTTTGTCAGTTCCAAGCCACTCTGGCCTACATAGTGAGTTGTAGGTCACCCAGAGGTATATAGTAAGACTCTGTCTCAAAACAAGGAAATCTAAGTGAATGGATGGATGTCTGATTATTTTGTAGATTTGCATGTTAATGGATTCAGGTTCCAAAGTTAACCAGTGAAGTCATAAAAAGTATCATAATTATGAGCTCATGAATTTTTATATACATATTTTAAATTAAATGCTGTCTTTTTTTATCAATTTTTTTGGTTTTTAAATCTGTCTTTAGCCATTAGGAGCTTCTTCTTTGCCCTTATATACATGTTTTATTTTATTTTATTTTTTTTGGCAAAAGGACAAATCATGGATTCTTGCTAATAAATCTAATACAAGTTAGTGGGGTTTTTTTTGTTTGTTTTGTTTTGTTTTTTACTTAGTGACTTTGATTTTTTTGTACTTGTATATCTTTTAAGGTTAAAATCTTATTTCATGTGTATTACAGTATATTTCATCTGTGAAATTTTCCACCTGTCAAAGCTGACACAAATTCACTATGCTTCCAAAATAATTGCTTTCTGGTGAATTTTTGATTTAGAACTTAGACCATAGAGTATATTATGGAAAACTAAATTAAAAATAAGTATAATATTTTATAGACAGATAGATTTTTCATTTTCATTTCTGTTTTTAAGTTTAATATTCTAATAAAACATGTATATGGTTATAAAATAAAACTCTTAAGTCAAAGTACTTTTATTTTTTTATTTCAGGGGTAAGAAGTTAGATTTCTTCTTTATTGGGTAGCTATCCTTTATTTTGTTTTGATTTATCCAAACACATTTCTTGCTTGCTCGCTCACTCTTACTTTTGCTCTCATAGTTACACAAAAGGCAGCAGTAATGCAGCTTTAGTGGGATACCTTAGCAGTGGTAGTGTGGAGAGCTGCCCTTTCCTCTTCATTTGAGCAAAGTAGTGATGTGTGGGATCACCTGAGAGACTGCTCTTAGAAGGATGTAAAGTGTGAAGGCTCATTCTCGGTGCTTCATTGGAAATGACAACTCCTTTTTCTCCTTTTTATTTTAGAAAAACCGTTGCTTATATGTGTTTGGTGGCCAGAGATCTAAGACCTATTTGAATGATTTCTTTAGTTATGATGTGGACTCTGATCATGTAGACATAATTTCAGATGGCACCAAGAAAGACTCTGGAATGGGTAAGAATATTTCTCATGCTGTAACTGCTTATTATAGAAAACTAATGTCCATTTTTTTCTCTTTGTAACCTTCATACTTTCTCTACTTTAATTGAAATAATTCTAAATTAAAGGAATAAATCTGTCTAATTCCACTGTTTAAAAATAAATGATTTACTATTACTTATTTTAAGGAAAATATAATGTGTGAATTTCTGAAGTAAACGTGCATGTCTGTGCTTCCTGGGGGACAGACTTTGTGAAAAAGCAGCATCTGGGGATGTATTCTGCACTTGCCGATGCCATCTATCTCTTGTGTTCACTGTAGTAAACTGTAAGTGAGACATGAGCACAGTAGAGTGTGGCTGCTCTAGGGTAGTCTCGTGTAGTCATTTATACCTTGCAAATGTGCAAGCTTATCAGCTAAGTAGGATCTCCTACTAATGAGGTGGCTGTTTACTAACCAGATTCATGTACATTGTCCTGGCATGATTAGTAATACACTGTACACACTATTTTTAAAGGTTTCATTTTGATAATTAACTGTTAACCAATACATTAATTGCTTTACCTGTGAATACTATATCCAGAAAAGTAGATTGATTAAGGCCCAGTTTGGCACTGGAGTTAGAATTTAGATCAGCTTGTTTTTTATTTTTAGCTGCCATATGTAAAAAGGATTCTTTTATCAATGATGCCTTTACAAAATGAATTTTAAATACCTCTGTTGAAACTGGGAAGGTAGCTTTGTCAGTAAAGTACTGCTACCCAAGCATGAGGACCTGAGATGAGATCACCAGCACCCATTAAAAGCTAGGCATGATGGCATGTGTCTGCAACTCCTGTGCTGAGGGAGTGAAACCAGCAGATCAGCCGGTCTGGCTGAGTCAGTGGGACCTGTCTCTGAAGATAAGGCAGGGACAATAGAAGAATACATCCAGTGGGTGACCTCTGTCCTTCACAGGCACCAGCAAGCAAGCAAGCAAGCAAGCAAGCGTGCGCGTGCGCACACACACACACACACACACACACACACACACACACACACACGTATATCCACACAAATACATATTTATTGGTATCATTTATGGGCACTGTGTTAGAGTAGCCCTCTTTTAATTAAAGTTGTTTACAGAGAAGAAGAAAATGGATGGTCTAGTGAGATGACTCTGCGAGTAAAGTCCTTGTGGTGTATGCATACCAGATGGCCTGAGTTCTGTCCCTGGATATCATGGTGGAAGGAGAACTGAGTCCTAGGTTACCTTCTGACTCCTGCAGACATAATGTAGGACAAGTAGCCTATCTACACACAGTTCTGCACACAATTGAAATAAATAAAAATTTCAAAGAAGAAAAGTTATTTTCTTTAAATAAAACTTAACACTAAAGGAAAAACTGTGGAGTTACTTGGCTCTCGGGATCTGAACTCATACTCTCCTTACTGGAGTTCAGGCTAGAGGTTTGTTTGCTGTGTTCTGTTCTTTGTGACAACCAGTAAAGTGGACAGTCTCACAGCCTAGTCTCTCATCCAATGGCCAGGTCTACAGTAAAGAACAAAGGAAGTGGAGGATGTGGAAATAAATATTTGAAAATTTCTGAAGACCCAAAACACTGATCTTCAGATTATAAATGGCCCTCTACAAATAAAAGAAAATAAAAATAAAAGAAGTTGGGGCTGGAGAAATGGCACTGACTGCTCTTCTGAAAGTCCTGAGTTCAAATCCCAGTAACCACATGGTGGCTCACAACCATTCGTAATGAGATCTGACAGCCTCTTCTGTAGTTTCTGAAGACAGCTATATAATAAATAAACAAATAAATAAATCCTTTTAAAATAAATAAAAATAAAAGAAGTTAAATTTCAGAAAACCAAAAAGTCCTCTTGCCATTGAGGCAGCTCATTGTGTATTAAGGTGCATTTTTATATTCTGTCAGAAAGAGGACCTCCTAATTCTCCTAGAACAAAATGAGTTGCACTCAAGAAAACAGTACTTAAAAGGACATAGAAACTCTCAGTGCCATTAGATACTACAAGATAAAGAATATTCTTGGAAAAGTTACTAAACTGGAGATATTTTTGTAGCCAAAATAGTGAAGAAAAAGGGAAGAAATATTTCAGATCTACTGGGTACATCCCTGTTTCCCTTCTAGACCTACCTCTTAGCAGTTTAAACAGTTGCAGAATCATCTCTCTAAGAACAAGAAGTCCAGAGTAGACCATCTGGGACTGGTGCAGCGATTCAGCCCCCAGGTTCTCTCTTCTGCTGCATTGTCTTTAATAAAAAGCGTTAGCTATCTGGAGACAAGTTACTAGAAGCGCTTCAAACATTCCTTTCCTTCAAAAGGTGGCAGGCAGGGAATGCAAATTTGTCCTGACAGCTGCCAGTGGGATTCTGCTTAGATTTCATTGGCTAGAACTGTGAAACCAGGCTTCACTAGAGAGTCTAGGGAAGCATGTGTTTAGGGTACGAGGGAAAAAGAGTTGGAAATAGCAGTTGTCTCAAGAAAGGAAAGTAGTAGAACTTTTTTTTGGGAAGATACTTTATATACTAACAAAACAATAAGTATCAAAAGAGAAAACACAGAAGCTAAAAAAAAAGAAAATCCAACATAGAAAATCAAAGGGGGATTTCCAAGATGTGGCCCAGTGAGCACCAGTAGGGCACAGGGGTTCTAGATCAAAGTAGGCTTTATTTTTTTTTTATTAGATATTTTCTTTATTTACATGTAAATTTTCCCTTTCCCAGGTTCCCCTCCAAAAAAACAAACAAACAAAAACAACAAGAACAAACTCCTGTTGCCTCCCTCCTCCCCATGCCTGCCACCCCACCCTCTCCCACTTACTGGCCCTGGCATTCCCCTACACTGGGGCACAGAACCTTCACAAGGCCGAGGTCCTTTCCTCCTATTGATGATCGAATTTGCAGTCCTCTACTATACACATGCTGCCAGAACATTCAGTCAAAGTAGGCTTTAAAGGTGCATTTGAGCATTTGTAATAAAAATATTAATAGTCGGGTAACATGTGACATAAAAGGTTGGGGAGAGGAACATGATAGAAAAAAAAGAAAACAGCAAAATTTTAAGAAAAAAGACATGATTACAGTGAAGTCTTTGGTCCTATAATGAGCTGTACTTTTTTAAACAATATAATATAAAAACTACAATCAGCTTAACAAAAAATATTGGAATTAAAATTAGTGGGATGATAGTGTACGTGTAGTCAGCCTTTCCTGAGACAGATAGTCACTTGGTTATACTGGGACAGCAGCCTCAGCTTAGGATTCACAAGTACAAGCTTGGGCAGCTCCCTCTGTCTCTCACTGGAGGAGGATAGTGCGGAGACATATGACTGAATCTTTAATTACTTCTGGCTTGTTAGAGTCATTCTAGTTTTCCCTGACATTCCCAGGGGACAGAGGACATATGATTCAACTCTCCCTGTAAAACCTTCAAGGATGGTAACTGATAGGACAGATATATTGAAAGCTATAGTATGTTGTCTCAGAGTAGGAGAGGATATACTTTGGAAACACAGGTGTTACAGTCATTCGTGCAGGGTTTGTAGACGGCTAAATAGAATTTTGATGGACAGTAATAACCACATCTTTTTGGTGGTATCATGTCTTAGTTTTACTGTTAATTGAATGCTAATGACACGCTATTAATCAAATCCAGGCATGTGCTCAGGGCCTAAGCTTCATGCCAGCCCCAGCAGCTGTAGTTATTGCGACCTTACTATTTACTAGATTATCTTTTATAAGTCATTGAACATAATTCAACTACATGGTGACAGAGCAGAGATGAAGATCTTACTGTACTGCACCACTTCCCAAAACTAAAAAAAAAAGTATCAGAGTAATAATAGTGGAAGCAAATCTACTTTAAAAGTGTTTATTACAATTAATGGCCATAATTTGAAAACATTTAAATTTGTAACAATTATGTAGACATTTGCAACATTGTTATCTTTAATCAGTTATGACTACCAAATTGTGGTACTTTTGTGCCTTTTTGTTGTAACTACAAAGGTAATAATCTCGTGGTTGAGATTTGAAAATAATAACACCAAAACTTGGAATGATACAAAACAATCCAACTATTCACAGACAATCTACTAACAAGTTATTAACATTTTGATGTATCACCTCCTAATCTTTTAAAAGGGTGTTTGTATCTAGTTTTGTTTTCTGACATTTTAAATTTTACATAGATTTTTTATTTTTATTTTTGGTGATGATTTTCCTTTATCATAGTTTTATTGCTGTGGACTTAACAGAAAGACAAGTTGTCTCATTCACTAGTTACTGCTGATGTCAACTCTTCATAATTAGAATTACATGTTTGCTGTGCATTGCTTGATTTTTTAGGTGGTTTACAGGGAATTAACCACACAAAGCACACAAATCCATTCATTGATTTAATAGTATTTATTGATTGTTTACTAGCATTTAGGGTTTTTTAGACCCTCTCTCCTCAAATAGTTGATTGACTTTCACCTACCACAGATTGTTTTAGAAAGTAAACTCAAAAAGTTCATATTCTAGTGAAGACTAGCTGCAGTTGTATTCTTAGTACTGTGAAGAAAAGAATGAGTGCTTTGCTATGAGCAGTGTGAGAGGTACCCTTAAGATACAGTAGTTTGGGAAAGCATTTCTGAGGAGGGAATGTTTACGACTGGAAACGAGAAGGGGAGGATTAGAACCACTAAGTAATGATTTGTCTTCCTCCTAAATAAGTTACTATAAGATTGCATTTCTGGGTCTAGGTCAGATTTCTTTTGAGGATATCACTGTTAAATATACATTTGAAAGTGGCTGATTTTTACAATAATCCTAGGAATTTCATTGCTCAAAAAGTTCCAAACGAGTATATTGTGTGTTCAGTGTTTTACTGAGAACTTTTCTGGCAGAGTTGAACATCTGATTTGAACTAGCTGGCAAATGTGCCCACCTAAAACTTGAAGAGTTATGCTTAGAACTGAAGAACACATTGATTCAATTGACCTATCAGGGTTAAACCGAAGTTAAATTTTTACTTCTCTGTTTGGTTTTGGGGTTGTAGTGTGTGTGTGTGTGTGTGTGTGTGTGTGTGTGTGTGTGTGTGTGTGTGTAGTTGATTGGTTGGTTGGGTTTGCTCTGCCCTCATCTGTACCTGCTCCTTCCCTCTCCTTCCCCCTTTCCTTTTTCCCTTTTTCTCCTTCCTTCTGCTCCCTTACTCATGCCTTCCCTTTTTTGCCCCTCACCCTTTTGTACTTTCTTATTGTAGTACCCGGCAGGGATTGAGAACCCCAGTTTGAGCTCTCAGGATTCTATTTTGGTTCTTAGATAGCCTTCCCTGATGTCTCAGAGTGTGCATCTGCACTTGTAAATTACCAGGGTTATAGCTGAAGAAAGAGTGGGGCTTGTGCGCAACCTCTATGTTAGTGGAGATGACCTCATCCTCTAGTTTGGCTGGTGGTGTTGGGTATCTCTGTTTTCTCCAGTGATGCCATCACTACCATCCAGTAACATTGGTTTATCTAGTCACCATCAGATCACCTCAGTGTGGCAGCGTGCCTGTGCCCATGGCCACCTTACTCTACGAGTTTGGGCTGTATCACCCATTTGCCTTCTGTAACTAGTCATCTCCCCATGTGCCTGAGCTCTTCCCAACCAGTCTCTGCTGTATTACTTATGAAGGACAGAGCCATGGGCCTAACATTTAATATGTAGATGGTTTCTGGTCACTTCCAGGTGCCAAATGACAAGCTAGACAGTAGGACTAGAGTTATAAATGGAGTTTGTGAATGGAGAAGATAAGAAGTAAGCTGATCTGACGCTTTGATGAGAGCTAATTCACATTAGAGGAACGTTCTGTTTTGGACAGCCTGACTGTGTGAGCGGCTGTGGCTTAGCTCCCCAGCCCCGTTCTTGCTGCTCTATTCTTTCTGCACCACTTACTTCATTAGTACCGACTATTGCTTTTAGATCGAACACTTCTCCCGCCTCTGACCCTTCTGCCATGCTGTTCCCTGGTTTCCCATCTGACTTCCAAACTCTAATTTTGCTCACTCCCCAGATATTACCTTGTAGATTTTAGTCTCTTGAAATTCTTTTCCAACTCTTCAACACAGGCTAGGAATTGAAGCATATGGTTCTATCCTTAATGGCTAACACAGTCAAGGGACAGCCTTGACGCTGAATGCCAGAAGCTTTGGAAAACTCTGAGGAGGGACCCATATTTTATTCAGAATTTCTTTAAAAACATTCAGACTTTTCCATACCTGTTAAAATACAGTATACAAAGTTAGATAATTCAGAAAACCTCATATCAGGAAGAATGGCATGTTGTATTGTGTTTGCATAGAATTAGTTTTACCTCACTTTAACCAGTGTACACTTAAATTTTATCTTATCTCATTAGAGCACTACTATGCAAGAAAAAATTTTAGTAATGAGGTAGAACCCTCTTTAAACTCCCACATTATCAAATGTTCTTAGAAAACACCACTTTTACCTATTATGTAGATGTTTTAATGTACTAAACTATTCCAGTGTTTATTAGCTGTTTTTCTGAAGCTTTTGTATTTCAGTTAATTACTGTAATTTGAGATGGACTTAATATATAATTACATGTTTGTGCTTCACTCATGTGAGTTCTTTGGTTAAAACTGCATTTACAATGTGAGTTCTACATTGTATTGTTTGAAATCATAGAACAAGTTTTTTAACTATTGAGGTCCCCAGTAAGAGATGATATAGCAAAATATCTTCTCTTTATTAATGCTTTCTATATGTCAAATACTATAAGATCTTCAACCATTGCTCTTTATAATTATTTAAATGTATTCTCTCGGATTCAGCATCAGGATCTAAAAAACACCTTCAACCCTTTTTATTTTCTAACTTGCTTCAACTCTTATTTTCTAACTTTTATAACACTTATAATTATATAACACTTTTGCATTTCTCTTAGAAGAAAATTATAATTTAAATTGGTGGATAGCTGTAGCTTAGAAAGAAGGGATTCTTTTTAGCATTATTAGCGTTGTGTTTGTCATCAAAATTCAGTATGCTAAAAGTTGGATTTATTTCTAAATTGCCTTTGTTGCTAACACTGAACACAAGCCGTTTGGTATGCTTCTCACAGGTAACCTCTGTATTTAGCAGCAGTTGTAAGTTATGCTTAGATGATTTGTCAGCCACACAGCTTTAGAGTTAGCTGTAGGCTGTGCTAGCATGCTGCTTCTGCTTAGTTGAGATCAGGAATGTACATGTTGCTGAAGTGCAACCTTCCCATATTGCAAATACAAAATCAAGCATTGGTGATAAAGAACTCCTAGAGTTTCATCCTGCTACTGTGGAAGCTTCCTGTTTCCTTGCTTTGGTCTTTAAGTCCTGTCTCCTCTGACTTTCATACTTGCCCTTCTTTATTCCATTGTGTTCTGTTGCAGTAAATTGATGTATTTGGTACAGGAAATTGAATCAAAAGACTTGGTCTGAGTCTTCAACATTAACACCTTATGTGACATCTCTGGACCTAATAAAGTCATCTGAAAATGAAAGGATTGGGTCAGCTGACCTGAAAATGTCATTTTTCTCTGGCACTGTATTAGATTTTACCCGCTTTCCTCTCATACAAGGGTTGTGTGAGTTAATCTATCAGTTTATTTTCCTGAAAACCTTAAAACAAAGTCATACTTTAAAAATGTCCATGGGAATGTATTTATTATTTATTATACTTATTGACACTGAAGAAAACAAAAAGATGTAAGAAATTGCATTGGTTTTGACCCTCTTATATTATGCCAGTGATTAAGTCAAGTCAGGCAGTACAGAGACTCGAAGCTAATGACTTCTTGTTATTCTTATTATGAAACACTAGCTGGGATGATCTTTTTCTTGTATCGTTTTTGAGGCAGGGACGTATGCATCCCTGAGTGGCCTGTAGCTGGCTGTGTAGCTTGAACTTTTGCTTTGACATTACATGCATGCACCATAACACCTAGTCTATGCAGTGCTGGAAATTGGATATATGTCATATATACAAACATACATGTGTACAAAACATGCATATACATAAAATAAAATACACATTTTTGTTTAAAAAAGATGACAACACTGTTGTTGCCTATGGAGGAGCCACTGTCTTCCCCACTCCCTTTTTTTATCTAGACTATAATTTTGTTCAATGACAGTTACCCGGTCCCAGGGGAGAAATCGTAGCTAGTTCAAGCCAGTCGTTGTTATCCTTTAAGTTTCTTTCATTTTACCTCTGTGTGTGACTCAGGTCTAGCTAGTCACACATAGCAAAGTATTAAAAGGCGTTTAGAGAAACATCCTTTCTCATGACAGTAGAGAGGTGCTAAGGGAGTACTCTCCATCTCTTGGATGCTCTATCAAAGTGTGTGACACTTAGAGCTACAGCTGGCAACTTAAGAAAAGAGGTGCAGGCCAGAGATGTGAACTCTGCAGAGATGTGAACATAGCACCATGATTTAGTCAATGTGCTAAGACACTGGAGCTGTATGAGTTAATCAACTACTCAGGTTTTTCTTTGTCTTGGGTTTAAAAGTATTCTACCAAATAGAGACCCTGTGGAGAGCTGTTCTTATTGTTTCATGTTTCTTTGGAAGTTCCTCAGTTGTTCTGTGTCTATGTCTTAGCTAACAAAATTAATAAATATATACTTTGGACTATGAAGCAAAATAAAGATGTGATTAATTTATTAATTAATATAATAGCATAAATTTCCTCAGTAATTGAAAGAACTTCAAAAATATTAGTTTCTTTGTCCTCTTTCTAAGGTTTTCTTCTAAGTAAAAAATTCTGGCATCACTGCTTATCATGTAGTCAAACCAAAGAAGGGGAAAAGAAACAAATAATATTCAGACTGTCATGATTTCTTACTTGTCCTTTTTTCCTATAAAAAAATAGGAAAAGTGGAGAACTATCACAATTTTTTTAAACAAACCAAAAATAACAGACTGACAGATAATTGCTGTGTAATTCTACTGTTTTCTCAAACAAGTATGTATTTAGAATGTGTGCATGGTTAACTTATGATCTCAGACAAGTATATATTCAGAATATGTTCATGGTTAAATTGTGGTATCAGCATATATTCAGTATGTGTGCAGGATTAATTTGTGGTCTCAGACAAGCATGCATTCAGAATATGTTATGAATTAACTTGTGAACTCAGACAAACGTGTTCAGAATGTACACATGGTTAACTTGTGGTTTCAAACAAACATGCATTCAGAATGTATGTGGCGTTAACTTGTGGTCTCATTTACTGATCTGCGTGACTCATTTCTTTCTGTGGGTCAGTTTGTAAAGACTGGTTAAATTTCTGGCATTTGGTCAAGCTTATTAAAAGCAGCTCAATTGAAAAGCATTTAAAATCACATGTGTTTTAAATCACCCATGTTGCACACCCAACCTCAGTCCCCTACCTTGTTCAGCATCTCTGCCACCTATTAATAACTGTTAAAGTGAGAAGGTAGCCTTGTCTTCTTCTAGTAATTCTAATAATATACATGGCCAGATTAATAGTTATAGCACGTTAGGGTGAAATGTCCTTTTGCTTTTTTTGACATTTGGGTCTTTTGGGGTTTTGATAATGCCGTTTTTTTAAATCCAGTTTTTAGTTTATTATTGTAAAAGTGATACATGTAATTAATAAAGCAAGATTCAAACAATATAGGACATTATAGTACAAAATGTTATTACCAAAGTAGTAAACTAACACAGTCTGCTAATTTCTTTATCCAAATTCAATCTAAGAGAAGTAAAAATAAGAGTGTGGTGGTTTGAATATGCTTGGCTCAGGGAGTGGCACTGTTAGGAAGTGTGTCACTGTGGGGGTGGGCTTTGATCTCTTCCTAACCACCTGGAAGACAGTCTGCTCCTGCCTTCTTTTGGATGAAGATGTAGACCTCTCAGCTCCTCCAGTGCCGTGCCTGCCTGGACACAGCCATACTTCCCACTTTGATGATAATGGACTGAACCTGTAAGCTAGTCCCAGTTAAATGTTGTCCTTATAAGACTTGCCTTGGTCATGGTATCTGTTCACAGCTGTGAAACCCTAAGATAAAGAGCCAAGTAGGGTCTAAGAACTCAGTTTAAGTGACCCAAAGGCTCTATTTCCAAACTACCTTGAATTATTATTCTTAGCCCGTCATTATAGAAGAAGTACTTAGCAGTAGCCCATTCATTATCAGAATCCAAACAGCAGCATTATGCAATGCAGGTGTCTTAGTTACTGTTCTATTGCCTTGGCAAAACACCATCATCAAGGAAACTTACAACAGAAGGAGTTTAATTTGGGGCTCACATTTCTGGAGGATTAGACCCCATTACTGTCGTAGCAGGGAACATGGCAGCAAGCAGCAAAACATGGCACTGGAGCAGTAGTTGAGAGCTTACAACCTCATCCATAGACAGGAAGTAGAGACAGAGAGGCACTAGGAATGGTGTGGGCTTTTGAAACCTCAAAGTCCACCCTATACCCCACCCCCAGCAAATAGGTCCCCAACTGGGAATAAAGTATTCAAACACAGGGGGCTGTGGGGCCATTCTCATTCAGACCTCCACAGCAGGAACTCCTGAGGTGCTCAGAGTTGATGAAAGCAGGAGCTCACTAGTTCACTCTGACCTCACTAGTTCATTTCTTCTCCTTTTCTCTTTCAGCGACTGCCTTGTGTTTATCCCCAATGGTTTAAAAGTACAGTCCTTGTATATTGTTGCCTAGGGTTCACTCCCTTACTACTCTTCCCTTCTATTTCCCATAAACTCACTGGTGTGGGTCCCAGTCCAGGTTTGGCCTCTGAATCCTCTCCTTTTATACAATCCAAAAGAATATATTGCTTATTCCCTGAAGAACATTACCTCCTCATAGATCAACATGAATAGACATTAGAGGACTGTAGCTGTCTCAAAAAGAGATCAGTAAACTCACAACATATGTGATCAAAACTTTAATCTTAAATTGTGCCTTCGCTTCCAGAGTACTGAGGATTATAGGGGTGTATGTCACCTTGCCTGTGTAAAATGATGCTGTATTACAGTTTGGGTTTGTGTTTCTTAAGGGCAATGATGTTGAGCAGCATTTACTGTACTTATTGACCACTTCTGTATATTCTTGGAAATGTCTTATCTGTAAGGAAATTAAAAATGAGTTATCAGTTATTTACCCTGGACACAGGCCTTTTAGGTCTATGACTTGCACATCTTTGTTCCTATTCTGTAGGTTACCTTTCTATTTTTAAAATCATTTTCACTCTTGTTCTGGTGCTCACTTGTGTGCACAAACTCATTGTGTGCTTCCTCCCTTCCTCTTCCTCTCTCTCTTTTCTTTGTATGTGTGTGTTGTGTGTATGTTCTACTTTTGACACTAAGAACAAGTAGTAAACAAAGCAATCTCTGCCTTTATGTCGATTACATTCTAGAGCAAAAGGAAGGCTGTAAGCTGTGTCTATTGTTTAAATCAAATGATTGTGAGGTGTGTTACAGTTGGCATATAGAGCAAATTAAAGATATGTAATGGGTTAGTTCTAGTCTGCTGTTTATTGTGAATATTGCCGTCTTAAGTATTCCTTTCATTTTTAGTTCCAATGACCGGATTCACACAGAGAGCAACTATTGATCCAGAATTGAATGAAATACATGTCTTATCTGGACTTAGCAAAGACAAAGAAAAGAGGGAAGAGAATGTGAGAAATTCATTCTGGATTTATGACATTGTGAGGAATAGCTGGTAAGGACTCTTGTCTGTGCTGCAGTCCCAGAGATACATAATGAAGTTGGTTTATTTAAAAATTAGAGGAGTAGGAGACTTGTGTTAATTTGTGATATTGAAAGAACACTAAATTTTAGTTACGTATTTTGAGACATTTTATTATATAGCCCTAGCTAGCTTTGGACTTATAATTTTCTTGCTTCTACCTGGGATTATAGGTGTGAGCTACCCCACCTGTCCTAAAATATTAGTACTTTAAAGAAATGAGTATTGTAAATAAAATCAGTACTTGTGTGTACAGCGGCATCAAAGGAGTGGGATTTTTCTCTGCTCGCTTTACTCTGGTCACTTCCTTTTCTGGAGATTTAAAGAGTTGTATACTGGGCTAGGTTCTGCCACCAAGTAACTAGATAAAGTTGAAACTAATGTTCTGTAAACATCTCCATGTCCTAATGCTGGTGAAGGAATAGGTTTGACTTAGCATTTCCAAGCCAAGCCTTGTCCCAGAGCATCTGGCTGAGCAGACGCTACATATTTTGCTGGGAAAACACAGTTGCAGAAGATCCAGCTCTTGTATTCAGTGACAGAACAGAAACACTTCCAAGAATGGCTCTGTTTTCTATGGTAGTATGCTTGGCAACTGAAAGCTATAGTTTTCTGAGAAAGATGTTTTGTTTGCATTCAGAACAAGAGTGCTTGAGTCTTCTACTGTGAGTACACAGTAGAACACCACATCAGTCAGTTCCTGTTTCCTGGTACAAGATAGGTAGCTCTGAAGTAAGCTATTGTGAAAGGTCAGAATTAGTGTCATGAAAAGTGTGTGTCCTTTCATGAGAGTTCCTGCCTTTGCACTTTAATATGAACAAGTGTACATTTGTTTCTGCTGATTCTTTGGGCATTGGCAGTTAACTTACTGGCTATAATTGTATAAATAATATGGCTGCTGGTGATTCTCTGAAGTACAGTGTCTTAAAAGCAGTGTCTTCCAGGTCTTGTGTCTATAAGAATGATCAAGCTGCAAAAGAGAATCTGAGTAAAAGTCTTCAAGAGGAAGAACCATGCCCAAGGTTTGCCCATCAGCTCGTTTATGATGAACTACACAAGGTATGCTGACCACTTTGATCTGTGCATTTTCAGTGAAATGCAGTCTGAAAGGATCTCTGAATAGGTCTTATTTCCTTTTTTTACTTTTTTTTTTTTAAACTGGGTAAGTTGCCTAGGATGCCTTGAATTCCCTGTAGCCCAAGCAAAGCTTAGAATTCTCCTGCCTCAGCTTCTCAAGTAGCTAGAATTACAAGACTATCCTACTAGCCCCAGTTTTTCCTAAAATTCTTGAAAAGAATGTACCTTTTATATGGCCCATAATTCTTAGCACTTCTTATCTTGTTATTTGTATTTTTCTACACTACTCTGGAACAGGATCTCACTAAGTAGCCTAGGCTGGTCTCAAACGCAAGCTTCTTTTGCCTTAGCCTCCCAAATGTTGAGATTACAGGTTTACACCATAACATTTGTCCTATTTTGAAATCGTCACTGGCTTCTTTATCACTCTACAGAACAGATAAATAACCTGTGTCATTGTATATATGTTGTGAGTATCTGTCTTAGTTTGGATTTTATGGCTGTGAACAGACACCATGACCAAGGCAACTCTTATAAGGACATTTAATTGAGTCTGGCTTACAGGTTCAGAGTTCAGTCCATTGTCATCAAGGAGGGAGCATGGCAGCGTGCAGGCATTGAGTCTGGCTTACAGGTTCAGAGGTTCAGTCCATTGTCATCAAGGTGGGAGCATGGCAGCGTGCAGGCAGGCATGGTACAAGCAGAACTGAGAGTTCTATGTCTTCATCTGAAGGCCTGTAGGAGATGACTGGGCTCTAGGCAGCTAAATGAGGGTCTGCAAGGCCACACCTCCTAATAGTGCCACTCCCCTGCCCAAGCAAATTCAAACCATTACAATAGCCAAGTATAAAATAGAGTTTTTGCATTTTGAAAAGGAGCAAGCATTAGCTTTTCCAATTATGTAAGAAATCATTTCATCTATATATTTCTGGTATAAGTAACCTCTATCTACAAGCATTATAAAAATAATTTTGTTCTGTGAAGGCTCTATGTCCCAGTGTATGGGACTGCCAGGGCCAGGAAGTGGGAGAGGGTGGGTTGGTGAGCAGGAGGAGGGGGAGGAAATGGGGTTTATTTCGGAGGAGAAACCAGGAAAGGAAGAACATTTGAAATATGAATAAAGAAAATATCTAATAAAAAATAAGTGTTCAGAGTAGTTTCTGTAACTTTTTCACTCAAATTTGATGTGTAATTTAGTAACTGGACTCAGATATCTTGAAATTTACTTTTGTGTTTCAACTATAGATGAACTTTTAGTATCTGTGCAGTTTAGCTTGAAACCAGAAAAACAATAACAGGAGAAGGAATACAAGTTCTTACTCTAGAGTTTTCCAACTTAAGAGGTTAATGAAGAATTTTCATTTAATGGGCTAGAAATAATATTTATTTTTTAATATCTCACACATGCTAAGCTAAGACATACAAATGTTTTCATTTTTCAGGGAAATGTTTTAATATTTAATATAAGTTTAGAATAACATTAAAATTACTCTGTGAAATCGCTATTGGAATTCTTTTACATTTCTTGTTTAGTACTAATCGAACAATGGAATAATATTCTGAAAGTTTTAAGTATCATTCACTAGTTGGCATTCAGGTTAAAGCAAAGTAAGATATTAAAGTTTTCTATTCTCTTGGCCTTCAATGATTTTGTTAAATACTGTGTTAGAATTATTTTAAATATACTATTTTCTAGTTTGATCAACACTTAATTAACTAGAAACCCTTTTATTTGTAGTTCTCTAAAACTATGTTGGATTAGCTTATTCCTACATTGGTTTTTGTTATAATCTTCTATTATCATTATGATTATGATAGTATGATTTTAATACAAATGTAGGTTAGGAAAATACTTTAGCGTAAAATGAAAATGGAAAAAAATCATGAGAAACCATTGTATCAGTTTAAAAGATTGTCAAATGAATAAGGCAAAGAGTTAACTATTATGTACTCATGGTAAAAGAAATTTTGTTATGACCTTTGTAATCTTTTGAGTGTGTATGTGTTCTTTAAATTCTGGTTTGTTGTTTGTGAGTGGTTTTGTTTGTTTGTTTTTATAGGTTCATTATTTATTTGGTGGAAATCCAGGAAAATCTTGCTCTCCAAAGATGAGACTAGATGACTTCTGGTCACTGAAGTTGTGCAGACCTTCAAAAGATTACTTACTGAGGCACTGCAAGTACCTCATAAGAAAACACAGGTATAAATATAATTTACTAAGCTGGGCGTGGGAGCTTACACCTTTAATACTAGCACTCAGGAGGCAGAGGCAGATGGAGCTCTGTGAGTTCAAGACCTGCATGATCTACTTAGTAAGTTCCAGAATAGCCAAAGTTACATAGTGAGACCCTGTCTGAAAAGGATTTTTTTTATAACTAAAAGTCTTTAATTAGCATTGTTATCTACTCTTCGTATGACCTAGCTGTGGGATGCAAGTCTCTTGTGATTGCCAGGTAGTCAAATGCCGTAAATATACTGGGTTTTATAAATGTCTGTTCTTCCCTTTTGCTTTCTTCTTTCAAAGGAAGATACAAAGAAAGGATACATACAGCTATCCTTGCTAATTTTTTAAAAAGCAAGTGAAATTTTTTAAGTGTTAATAGAAAAAAATAACATCAATTGTAGAATAATTATAAAATTGTGTGACTGGTTAGACATGATTTGTTCTAATGTAGCAAGTCACTAAGAATGTAGAAATGCACTTGTTTGGGTCACTGGCAGTCTTAAGTGGTAATAAAAGCTTGCAGTTCAGAAGGTCGTCATTTACTTATTACAATACCTTAGTATCTCAGTTTTAGTCTCATAATTAGATGATGGAGTGAAAACTGCCATTGTCGTCATTTTGTCAAAGTAGAAAACTGAGGGATTTTTAAATGGTTTATATAACTTGTAAAGTCACTCAGCTGAACTGGTAAAGTGAGGGTTTGAGTCTGACCATTGTGGCTACAGAGAGCTCCATGTAACCACTAGTATATCTGCATTTTTATGTTTATCACATGTATTTATGTATTAGATTTTATGTAGAGTATAATTGTCTAAAATGTCTGTATATGCATAAAGCAAACCTGCACTGTTTTTAAAAACCATATGCTTAGTTATCTTTCTCAACTTTCACAGTTGTAGTTTTGAGAAATTAATGCAGAAGATGCTATGAGGCGTCTTTGTAAATATTCTGGAGAATCTAAAAAGAGGAGTGTGGCTTTCACGGGTGATATGACAAGGAACGGACTGTTAATAAGGTGTAACTGATGAGGTACTTTGAGCTAGCTGGGTAGAAAGTTAAAGTTAGCTTTTCAAAGACTTCTGATGCAGCCTGCAGAAGTGATTCAAGCCTTTAATTTCAGCACTTAGCAAGCAAAGTCAAGAGAATATATGTGAGTTCAAGACCAGCAAAAAGAATAAGTACAATTTTTTTTAAAGATTTATTTTTTTGTACATAAGTACACTGTAGCTATCTTCAGACACACCAGAAGAGGGCATCGGATCCATTACAGACGGTTGTGGGCCACCATGTGGTTGCTGGGAATTGAACTCAGGAACTCTGGAAGAGTAGTCAGTGCTTTTAATTGTTGAGCCATCTCTCCAGCCCATAAGTAAATTTTTTAAAAGACAAAAATAACTATGTATTCAAGGTCCTTTTTCAATATTAGACGTTAGTTGTCGGAACAAATGCCAAAAGTAACCATAAGAAAGGACTGAGTTTCAGCCCAAGGACTCAGGTGAGATCTGCCATGCTCTCTCTGGTGAATTTCTAAGGCAGGACCAGCCAGGAGCCACAGGCCTCAGGAATTGCAGGGGAGTCGCAGGGCTGCAGGGACAGGATCCTCTCAGCTTCCCAGTGACAGAGCTGGATCAGAGACCATCTCTGCCCCCTCCATGGTAGTGGAGGGCCTGCCTCCTGGACGGGCTTCAGCCCAAGGACTCAGGTGAGGTCCGCCATTTTCTCTACAGTGACTTTCTAAGGTGGGACCAGCCGGGAGCCACAGGCCTCAGGAGTCGAAGCAGAGTTGCAGGGCGGCAGGGACAGGACAAGCTCTAGTCAGAGACACTAAGAACATCTAACACCAGAGATCAAGAGATGGCGAAAGGCAAACACAAGAATCCTACCAACAGAAACCAAGACTGCTTGGATTGACCAGAACCTAGTACTCCCACCACAGCAAGCCCTGGATATCCAAAAACACCGGAAAAGCAAGATTTGGATCTAAAAACATATCTCACAGTGCTGATAGAGGAACTTAAGAAGGACATGAATAACTCCCTTAAAGAAATACAGGAGAACACAGATAAAGAGGTACAAGCCCTTAAAGAGGAAACAAAAAAATCCTATAAAGAATTACAGGAGATCACAAGTAAACAAGTAGAAACCCTTAAAGAGCAAACCCAAAAATCCCTTAAGGAATTGCAGGAAAACACAAACAAACAGGTGAAGGAATTGAGTAAAACCATCCAGGACTTAAAAATGGAAGTAGAAACAATAAAGAAATCACAAAAAGAGACAACCCTGGAGTTAGAAATCTTAGGAAAGAAGTCAGGAAACATAGATGCAAGCATCACCAACAGAATACAAGAGATAGAAGAGAGAATCTCAGGGGCAGAAGATAACGTAGAAAACATTGACACAGCAGTCAGAGAAAATGCAAAATGCAAAAAGACTCTAACCCAAAACATCCAGGAAATCCAGGACACAATGAGAAGACCAAACCTAAGGATAATAGGTATAGAAGAGAGTGAAGACCTCCAACTTAAAGGGCCAGTAAATATCTTCAACAAAATTATAGAAGAGAACTTCCCTAACCTAAAGAAAGAGATGCCCATGAACATACAAGAAGCCTATAGAACTCCAAATAGGCTGGACCAGAAAAGAAATTCCTCCTGCCACATAATAGTCAAAACACCAAATGCACAAAACAAAGAAAGAATACTAAAAGCAGTAAGGGAAAAAGGTCAAGTAACATATAAAGGCAGGCCTATCAGAATTACACCAGACTTCTCACCAGAGACTATGAAAGCTAGAAGATCCTGGGCAGATGTCATACAGACCCTAAGAGAACACAAATGCCAGCCTAGACTACTATACCCAGCAAAACTCTCAATCACCATAGATGGAGAAACCAAAGTATTCTATGACAAAACCAAATTCACACAATATGTTTCCACAAATCCAGCCCTTTGAAGGGTATTAAATAGAAAACTCCAACACAAGGAGGGGAACTACATCCCTGAAAAAGCAAAAATGTAATCTTCCAACAAAACTAAAAGAAGATAGAGATATGAACGGAATGCCAGCTCTAACTATAAAACTAACAGGAAGCAACAATTACTTTTCCTTAATATCTATTAACATCAATGGACTCAATTCACCAATAAAAAGACATAGACTATCAGATTGGGTATGTAAACAGGACCCAACATTTTGCTGCATACAGGAAACCCACCTCAGTGACAAAGACAGACACTACCTCAGAATAAAAGGCTGGAAAACAATTCTCCAAGCCAGTGGTCCCAATAAAAAAGCTGGAGTAGCTATTCTAATATCGAATAAAATCGACTTTCACCCTAAAGTGATCAAAAAAGATAAGGAGGGATGCTTCATATTCATC
>JADRCD010188727.1:0-27010 GCA_019843815.1 Montemys delectorum | reverse complement strand
AAAAAAAAAAAAAAAAAAAACCCTACTTAGAAAACAAAAGGAGTCAAAGTATCACTATTTGCCAATATGATAGTATACATAGACAACCACCAAAATTCTGGGATAGAACTACTACCGCTGATAAAGAACTTCAGTAAAGTGGTAGAATATGAATCAAGTCAAAAAAGTCAGTTGCCTTCCTTTATACAAATGATAAACAGGCAGAGAAAGAAATTAAGGAAACAACACCCTTCACAATAGTCACAAATATTATAAATATTATGGTGTAATTCTTACCAAGCAAGTAAAAGTTCTGTACCACGAGAACTTCAAATCACTGAAAAAGGAAATTGAAAAAAAGACTTCAGAGGATGGAAAGATCTCCCATGTTCATGGATTGATAGAGTTAACATAGTAAAAATGGCCATCTTGCCAAAAGCAATCTACAGATTTAATGCCATCTACATCAAAATTTCAACACAATTTTTCACATACATAGAAAGAACAATTCTCAATTTCATACAGAAAAACAAAAAACCTGAATAGCCAAAACAATTCTTAACCAAAAAGAACATCCCGTTGAATCACTATCTCTGGCATTAAGCTGCACTACAAAGCAATAGTAATGAAAAGAGCATGGCATTGGTACAGAAACAGTCAACTTGATCAATGGAATAGAATTGAAGACCCAGAAATAAACCCACACACCTATGGACACTTGATCTTTGACAAAAAAGTGAAAATAATCAGTGGAGAAAAGAAAGCATATTCAATAAATTGTGCTGGTTCAACTGTTGGTCTATATGTAGGAGAATGAAAATCAATCCCTACACCCACACACACACCACACACACATGTATGTACGTATGTATGTATATGTATTTATATATATATATATATATATATATATATATATATATGCATGTATGTATGTATGTATAACCTTGCATAAAGTTCAAGTCCAAGTGGATCAAGAACCTCAACATAAAACCAAATGCCCTGAAGCTAATAAAAGAGAAGGTGGAAATTCATTGGCATAGGAGGAAATTTTCTGAACACACCATCAATGGCTCACACTCTAAGATCAACAATTTTAAAATTGGACCTCATGAAACTGAAAAGCTCTGTAAGGAAAAAGACACTATCAATGAGAGAAACTGACAACCTACAGATTGGGGAAAAAACTTCTCTTACTTCTCTTAACTTCTCTTAACACTACATCTGTCAGAGGGCTTATATACAAAATATATAAAGAACTCATGAAGTAATAATCCAATTGAAAAAATGGGACATAGAACTAAACAGATAATTCACAATAGAATGATCTTGAATGGCCAAGAAGCACTTAAAGACATGTGCAAAGTCTTTAGTTATCAGAAAAATTCAAATCAAAATGACCCTGAGATTCCACCTTACACAGATCAGAATGGCTAAGATTAAAAGCTCAAGTGACATCTGTATTAGTCAGGTATTGTCAGAGCCTCTCAGGAGATAGCTATATGCTTGTTCTTCCTTCAGTCTCTGCTCCATAGTTAATCTCTGCCACTCCTTCTGTGGGTGTTTGGTTCCCCTTTTTAAGAAGGAATGAAATGTCCACCTTTTGGTCTTCCTTCTTCTTAAGTTTCTTGTGGTTTGTGGGTTGTTCTTCCTGTATTCCAAACTTCTGGGCTAATAACCACTTATCAGAGAATGCATACCATGTGTGATCTTTTGTGATTGGGTTACCTCACTCAGGATGATACTCTCCAGATCGATCCATTTCCCTAAGAATTTCATAAATTCATTGTTTTTTATAGCTGAGTAGTACAGATGTAGAGGCTCACAACCATTCATTGAACTGAGTACACTGTCCCCAATGAAGGAGTTAGAGAAAGGTTCTATGGAGCTGAAGGGTTTGCAGCCCCTTAGGACGAACAACAATTACTAACTAGTACCCTCAGAGCTCCCAGGGACCCAACCACCAATCAAGGACTATACAGGGTGGGACTGAATGTTCTGGCAGCATGTGTATAGTAGAGGATTGCAAATTCGATCATCAATAGGAGGAAAGGACCTCGGCCTTGTGAAGGTTCTGTGCCCCAGTGTAGGGGAATGCCAGGGCCAATAAGTGGGAAAGGGTGGGGTGGCAGGCATGGGGAGGGGGGAGGCAAAAGGAGTTTGTTCTTGTTGTTTTTGTTTGTTTGTTTGTTTTTTGGAGGGGAACCTGGGAAAGGGAAAATTTACACGTAAATAAAGAAAATATCTAACAAAAAAAAAAAAAAAGCTCAAGTGACAGCAGATACTGGTGAGAATGTGGAGAAAGAAGAAGACTCCTCCACTGCTGGTAGGATTGCAAACATACAACCACTCTGGAAAACAATCTGGAGGTTCCTCAGAAAATCGGACATAGTTCTACCTGAAGACCAGCTATACCACTCTTAGTCACGTACCCAAAAAGTATTCCACCACACCACAAGTGTTCCAGCATGTTCATAGCAGCCTTTTTTGTAATAGCCAGAAACTGGAAACAACCCAAATGTCCTTGAATCAAAGAATGGATCAAAAATGTTCATTTCCAAAGGGATATTTTAGCTATTAAAAATGAGAACATCATGAACTTTGCAGGCAAATGGATAGAACTAGAAAATAATCTGAGGGAGGGAACTCAGAGTCAAAAGAACATGCATGGTATGTTCTCACTGTTAAGTGGATATTAGCCAAAAAGTACAGAATACCCAGTATACAACCCAAAGACTTTAAGAAATATAAATGCAGAAAGGCCCAAGTGAGGATGCTTCTACTTAGATGATCCCACTTAGAAGGAGGATGGAAATAATCAGGGAGGCAGACGGAAGGAGGTAGCTGGGTTGGAGAGGAGAGGGTGGAAGGAAAAGGAGAACAGGATCAGGTATGGGGAAGGGGCGACAGGAGAGTAGCCCACAGGCCAAGAGAATGAATGGAAATAAAACACCTCGGGGGTTAGGAGTTGGGGTTCCCTCGAAAGTACCAGATACTAGGGAGGTGGAGACTCTCAGGACTCAGTGGTGATGACCATAGCCAAAATGCCCAACAATGGGCAGAGGGAATAGATAGACAGCTGTGTGAGATTGTGTCTTGAGGTCACAGTTCCCTTAATTTTCCTTGAACACAGGCTTTAGCATAATTGTACTTTCTCATGCTCCTTTAACCTTTGAACAACATATTTTGTATTATTCCTTTCTAAGATTGCTACACTTGATGAAAAAGCTCCTCCAAAGAGTGAACTACAAGACAAAGTATAAATTTGCTTGTTTTGAGTTTTTCTTTCCCATGGCAGTTAATTTCTTTGCATAGTACCCTCATACAGACTTTTTTTTTTTTGACAAGGACATAAAGCAACAACATTCTTCACTAAAATATCACAAAGCAATCTCTAGGCAACATAATAAAATTCTTCTCCTCTGAAACCTCAAATGCACGTCTCTAAGATTTTAGTCATCCTCAGGACCACTCTTCCATGCTTCTAATACCATGGCCAATTGGGCCCCATTCAAAGCATTGCACTGCTTTCCAAAGTCCTAAAACCCCCATTCCTCCAAACAAAAGCATAATCAGGTCTATCACAGCAATGCTGCAGTCTCTGTTCCCATCTTTTTTCTTAGTTTGGGTTTAATTGCTATGAAGAGACACCATGACCGAGACAATTCTTATAAAGGAAAACAATTAAGGCTGGTTTTTAGTTTCTGAAGTTCAGTTCATTATCATCATCATGGGAAGCATGGGTGAGTACCTATAAACATGGTGCTGGAGGAGACCAGCCTCCTGCCTCTTGATCTGAAGGCAGCCAGAAGGAAACTTTCTTCCACAAGCAGGCAAGAGGAGGGACTCTAGACTGGGTGGATACTGAGCACTGGCAGATTTCAAAGCCAACACCTGCATAGATACCCTTCCTTTATCAAGGCCACTACTTCTCAGATAAGGTCTCATCCTTTAATAATGCCACTTCCCATGAGGCAATAATATTGAAACCATTACAGTGTATGACAGAAAAAATTAAATAATATCTGAGACTAATTTTTTTCATTACATGTAGGGAGCTTTTCATTCCCTGGGGCAATTATGGAGTGCCTAAGTTGAGCATTTTAGCAGCTTACTGGGAGGTGTAAAATGTGGTTTCATTGGGATTTTGTTCCTCTGTATGATATGAGCTGTAATTCAGGTTTTTTTTCCCCCAGTTAATGTCAAATGTTTCATAAACTATAAGCTTATCTTTCTCAGTTCTCTTCACAATTGCTCTCAAAAGTTCATAAATTAAGAGAATTGTACAAAAGCAAAATATCAAATGATGATTGACTTTCTCCCTGATTTTGATGTTGTAATGGTAAAATTGTTCTTTATGAAAAAACTGTTTTAGTACAATGTGTAGGTATCAAAGGCACATTTTCAAAATGAGTCTAGTTATGCTCGACATCTTAAGACAGACAGAAAGAAAATCACATACAAAAAATTTATAAGTCCACTGAATTTCCTAAAGCTTGTACATTTTAAATGTATTAGAATATGATATTTCATTATAATGTAGACAAATTAATGTTATTTGATTTTATTTTAGCTAAAAGAGAAAAAGTCTTTAAATCCATGAGAAATGGATTAATCATAATTCAAATCATAATCATCATAATTCAAAAAATAAAGGTTTTAAACCTCTAATTTTAAATATCATGAGAAAATAGATAAGAGAATATTAACTCATAGCTACTTGGTAAATGTGAAAAATAGTTTCCTTGGAGAATAAAAACTGTCTTTCTCTCTCAGTGTCTCTGTGTCCTTCTGTTCTTTCTTTCTCTCTCCCTCTCTCTCTCTCTCTTCTCATTCTCTTTCTCGCTAATTTTTTTTGACAGTAAGAAGGATAATGTAAGTAAATGGGGGAGGGGAGAAAGTAACTGTAAGTGAACTTGAATAACATATCTCTAAATAAAATTCAGAAGACACATTCAGAATCCAGAAACCTGCCAGCAAGTACGTTCTATTAACTAATTAGAGTAAAAGGGTCTGCTTAGGAGTTTCTGTAGCTGATTTTAAAATTGGCATCTTTTATGTTCTATCACAATACCCCTGTTATTCTAATGTGAGAAGACACCATATTTAACTGGAAAAATATCACTTTTTTCCTTCCAATAATCTTAAGTAATTTCAAACATTAATATAGTATTTATACGTAGAGTAACTGTATGATTTTTCCCACAGGATAAAAGACTAGATGCATTGTCACACATTTACATCATTATGCTTTGAGAAAAGGTCTGCTCTCCCAGTTGGTAGGTGTCTTAGTTATGCTCACTCCTATAGAAGCCCCAGAACCCTCCCTAGACAAAATTCCAGCTACTCCCACATATGATCCCCATTGTCTTGATTCTCATTCCCAGCCCTCTCCCACAACCCTTCTCCTCACACTCAATCCTCATCCCAGTTCCTCTTCTCACCCTCTTTCCCACTCAGGTCTCACTCTCCTACTACCTACAATTAATTTTTGGTTCCCATTCCAAGAAAGATGTACCTGTCTTCCCCTTGGAATCTCTTTTTACTTAGTTTCTCTGCGTCTGTGGGTCGAAGCATGGATATCCTGTACTTTATGGCTAGTGATAATTTCTATGAGAAGTACTTGGTTACAGAAGATTGATATATAGGGTGGATAATTATTAAATTGTCTAAATGAATAACAGAAATAATAATCAGGATTTGCCCACAAGGCGAAGTACTTTATCTAAAAGCACCATGCTGTCAAGAAAGGAATATTTTCGGGCGGTGGTGGCGCACACCTTTAATCCCAGCACTTCGGAGGCAGAGGCAAGTGGATTTCTGAGTTCGAGGCCAGCCTGGTCTACAGAGTGAGTTCCAGGACAGCCAGGAAACCCTGTCTCGGAAAAACCAAAAAAAGAAAAAAGAAAGAAAGGAATATTTTTGGTACAAACCAAGAACTGGAGAAATTTCAAGTCTATTCTGAGAAGTCATTATTGATATCAATCTGAGTGTTCTCAAGTATGTTATCAAAAAACCTACTGATAATAAAAATTTAAATGAGAGAAAGATATTCCTCTACTAAAACTTCTCTACTCTGGAGGTTGAAGTAACAGAAGACTAGAAGAATTTGCCAATTTTCATTTTCTCTAAAGGACTTGATGTTTACCAATATGTTGCCAGAAAGTACTTAAACAACCAGACAAAAATGTGTGAAACCTTGAACCAAAGCACCAGAAATTCATTTTTTGTTATCCATATATTTGTTATTTTCTACTGCCATGATAATACACCATTACGAAGGCAGCTTACAAAAGAAATCAAATTGTTTGGCTATGGCTTCAGAGGGTTAGATTACAGTAAATGATGGTGTGAAGGAACAGCTGAGAGATGACATTGACCCACAACCATGAGGAACAGAGAGAACACAATGGGAATGGCATGACTCTTTTGAAAACTTGAAGCTCTTCCCCAATGACACAGCTTACATAACAAGAAGGTCATTCTCAATCAAATTGTTGCACTGTATATATCCTGAAACATAAGGACCATTGTTTCTCTCTAAAAAAGTAACACAAGAAGAAAATAAGGTTGAGGGCTCATAATGGGGAAATTTGAGCCAAAAGAATGTATGAAGACAACATCAATGGACATTCAGAATGCTAAATTGAGACATTTAGTCTTTGAGTCAATATAGATTGTAAATACATGACCATTGTTAAGATAATGAAGGGTATGTGAGTATATTTATTTATGAATGTTTTACAAATATACGCACATCTGAAAACATGCTTGTGTGTATCTATTCTCTCTTTATGTATATGTGTGTGCATAAAAGTGTGTGTGCATGTATGTGTGCATATATATAAATATATCTCTATCTCCATCCTGTCAAAAAACAATGAATGAATTATTATGTTTAATAAGTGTCAATACCAGTGATTATCTGTTCTTTTCTATTCTTAAGGGATTTGTGAGCAAGAATGAGTTTAAATAATGTGCTTATCTAAGTACTTAAAATTGCAGGACACATTCTTGAGAAAAGAAGTACAGAGTGAACTTAGTATAAGACCTTACACATAATAAAAGCATTTGGTACATGTTTGTTATATACAAGAATAATCCAAAGATCCCTGTGCTCCTTCAGCTACTCTCCCAGAAATTCACCATGCCTAATTAGTGACAACAAAGCCTGTTCTTTGCAGCCTCCTGGGTTGAAAGTCCTTTGGTTAAGGAAGGAGAAAGGGTGCACAACAGGAAGCAGCTTAAGCACAATTCTGACAGGAAGAAAAGAGGAAGGAAAAAACATCACACCAGGACTCTAATTTATCTCATGCTACCCCAAATCCCCTCCAGCCCGAAAAGGGCAACTTCTCCAGGATAGTCTAAGAGGTAAATATTAAAACTTTGGCTAAGTGGCAAGGCTACAAGAAGCTCCAAAAATGTCTCCTAACATTCCAGACTCCTTTGTTTCTCAGATACAAGGTGATGCTAGACATCAGTTCCCATGAGCACACACACTGTCCTATTGGATGACATTAAACAATTGTCCTGAGTAGCAATGAAGGTGAGTTATGTTTTAGCAAAAATAACAGGCAAAAAGCATCCTACAGTTGTAGTATTACCTTGACTATTTTTATGATGTACATCTAATCTTGACTGAAACATTACCAGTAATCCTAATTATTTATGCAGAAGCAAAAGGTCAAATATCATCGCTGCCATACAGAATGTGATAAGGCATTTACCTGTGAGGAACAGAGAACAATGTAAAAACTCCTTGGAATATTAGCTCCACATGATACTGCTAAGAATTTGTTGGCAGAAAATTATATTTATGAGAAAAGTGACAGCAGCAGCTAGTGTACATTTCCATCTATCTATCTATCTATCTATCTATCTATCTATCTATCTATCTATCTATGTATCTATCTATCTATCTTTTTCCATAAATATTTATAATTTATAAAAATAATAGTTTTAATTCATCATAAAGACATGCATGGCATAGAACTTCTGTAGCAGATTAGGAGAAAGTCATGTATACACAGAATATGCAGAATAAATAATACATGAAGTTGGCTGTGCAAAGATGACAAAATCTGATACTTTCATGGTATCTTCCAAATGTCGCTGTTAATCCTAAGATTTGTGAGATGAAAAACTAGTTCAAAAATTTTGAGCCATATTTGAAGCAAGCTTTAGTTAAATACTGAGCAGGATGAATTCTGGTCAGGTACATTCAGGAATTACCAGGAAATGATCCAGAGTCACATTTTTCAGAACCTTAAAAATGCAAAACTCATAATGCATTGCAATCCCCATCAGGTTCGTTCAGAGGCAAGCATACATTCTGATGTATTTTCTGTCTACCTACCTCCCAACTACATGTGATCAAGCACAGCTTGTGTAGTCAATCCAAACCAACTTATTTAGAAGAATAAAAATCTGTGATTTGTTATTTCCCTGAGAGCAACTCCCAGCCTTCCAGGAAGTCATGTTGTCCTGGGACAAGTATTATTTAAAGGGCTAACCTTGCTTCTTACAGTGGGCACACATAGAAATTGACTCCAATTTGTAGGCACGATGATGCCTACCTGTCAAATCCTACATGCAGGAGTCTGAGGAGTAGATTTGTCACAACCTTCAGGACAGCCTGGGCTAAACAGTGATGATCTGTCTCAAGCACAGAGAAAACAAGAAACAAGTATGGTTCAGAGCATACTTGTGTTGGACAATGTTAAGGTAATATAAGCCCATGTTGTATTCCCCTTGCCATGTTGAGGTAGAGGAATTATATTTAACCTCAGCTTGTAGTTATTTGGTATTACTTACTGAAAGACTGAAGAATTTTGAGGAACTCTTATTCTGTTCATTGTTGTATAATTTAAACAGCTTTTTTAGAGACCCAAGACACAATGAGTTTACTCTTAAGAAAGTGCCTCTGCTTCAGAATATGAACAAGATGATGGTATTTACCAATATTTGCTGTAGGTAGCCCTTTGTTGTGGCTATTTCTCTTTGAAAATTGTAATTTTAATCCCAGCACTTGTGCATTAGACATAGGCAACTCCGTGTGTGTTTCAGAATTTCATCCCAACCAGAATGACAAATAGAGACACTGTCTCAAAAAATATATATAATTAAATATTATTCTCATTATATTTGTCATTCATATTAGGAAAAGTTTTGTTTTTAGCCAAGATTGCCATCCTTACAGAAAAGGGCTCCCTAATCAACACTATGTTCCTTATGATATCTTCACAGAGCCTATATTTTAAGCCATTCATGTCTGTTAAAATAGGAAGAACAATGACTAAAATAAAAAAAAAAAATTGAGTGCCACTCTTAATATAGCATCCAGCAAGGAAGAACAGTATTTTACTAGTATTTTTTCTTTGACATTTTCACACATGTATATAATATATATGATTATTCTCTTTTTTTTTTTACATCAAATAAATGGTTTTTATTTTTTAAGAGTTTTGTTGCTGTGCTTTTAATCTCAGTACTTGGGAAGTACTGAGGCAGGTGGATTTCTGAGTTCGAGGCCAGCCTGGTCTACAGAGTGAGTTCCAGAACAGCCAGGGCTACACAGATTGTTCCTTCTCACCCCTTTCTATTACACAGTCCATACAAATCTCTTTATCAAATTATAGTTTATTTGTTCCATTTGTATCCTACTGGATTACACCAGGGTTGCCTATGAGTCTATGAGTTTGTAGCTATCTATCAAGATCTAACAGTACAAGCAATACGCGCATAAGTAAAGACAACTAAAAAAATACATAAGTAAATTAAAAATAAAGAATCCTCCTCCTTTGAAACCCATCATCCAGTCTTTCAGAGGTAAGAGGTAGAAAGAGGGAGGCTCTATATGCCCTTATCCATCCAACACTAATTTTTAAAACACCAGTTTTGTGCAGGCCTACTGAAAGTAACCACAGTTACTCCTATTCCATGCCCAAAAGAATTCCTTTTTCTATCCCTGACCTATCTTTCAGTTGTTATATCCTTTTGACACCTTTTCCACAGCACTGAGACTTAGAGTGTGTGGCATAAATGTATTGTCTATGGGTTGCAACCTGATCTGCCACTTATTCTCACTATTTGTTATTTTGTTCAGCTAGGAGTCTCTGCAAAACTTCTGTTCCCAGCTAAGGGGCTTCACTTACTGAGGATGAGACTATATTCTATCTAATCTATAAAAGGATGTTAAGATAGCACTTTTGGTGCTTTGTTAATTTCAACAATAGTAGTACATGCTCATAATTGCCCAAAGCCCTCTCATAGTATGTTTTGTTATTGTTGTTTGTTGTTATTGTTGTCATTGTTTGTTTTGTTTTGTTTTTGATAGGACTTACAGTACCACAGATGGATTTCTTCTTTGACTCACATCCAGAAAATTTCTGATATGTCCCTAAAAGCCATTTCAAAATTACAGAGAATAGGCACTCTTTTTCTACCAGGTTGGACTCATAGTTTGTTGAGTTCATAGCTGGATAAGTGCATTGGTGCATTTTCTGTCCCACCTGCCTGAACTGTACCTTCTGACACTTTGAAGGTTTCAGAGCAGAAAGGATATTTTCAATTCTGCTCCAGCATACTCTCTTCATATTTCGATATAGAAGTACTTGGTGACAGCAGACGCTGGAGAGGTTGTGGAGAGAGAGGAACACTCCTTCATTGCTGATGGGATTGCAAACTGGTACAACCAATCTGGAAATCAGTGTGGCGGTTCCTCCGGAAATTGGACATAGTTCTACCAGAGGACCCAGCTATACCACTCCTGGGCATATACCCAGAAGATGCTCCAACATGTAATAAGGACACATACTCCACCATGTTCATAGCAGCATTATTTATAATAGCCAGAAACTGGAAACAACCCAGATGTCCCTCAACAGAGGAATGGACAGAGAAACTGTGGTACATCTACACAATGGAGTACTACTCAACTATTAAAAACAATGCATTTATAAAATTCTTAGGGAAATGGATGGATCTGGAGAGTATCATCCTGAGTGAGGCAACACAATCACAAAAGATCACACATGGTATGCATTCTCTGATAAGTGGTTATTAGCCCAGAATTTCAGAATACAAGAAGAACAACCCACAAACCACAAGAAACTTAAGAAGAAGGAAGACCAAAAAGTGGACATTTCATTCTTTCTTAAAAGGGGGAATCAAACACCCATGGAAGGAGTTGCAGAAGCAGAGACTGAAGGAAGGACAAGCCAGTCTAAATATAGCTATCTCCTGAGAGGCTCTAACAGTGCCTGACTAATATAGATGTAGAGGCTCACAACCATCCATTGAACTGAGTACATGGTCCCCAATGAAGGAGTTAGAGAAAGGTTCTATGAAGCTGGAAGGTTTGCAGCCCCTTAGGACGAACAACAATATGAACTAACTAGTACCCTCAGAGCTCCCAGAGACCCAACCGCCAACCAAGTACTATACATGGTGGGACTGATTGTTTTGGCAGCATGTGTATAGTAGAGAATTGCAAAGCTGATCATCAATAGGAGGAGAGGTCCTTGGCCCTGTGAGGGTTTTGTGCCTCAGTGTAGGGGAATGCCAGGGCCAATAATTAGGAGAGGGTGGGGTGGCAGCATGGGGAGGGGGGAGGCAGCAGAAGTTTGTTCTTGTTGTTTTTGTTTGTTTGTTTGTTTGTTTGTTTGTTGGAGGGGAAACTGGGAAAGGAGAAATTGGCATGTAAATAAGGAAAATACCTAATTTAAAAAAATGGAAAAAAAAGTATTTGGATAACTTGAAGAATAGAGTTTTATGTTCTACCTGTATTTCTAAAGAAATACAGGAGAACACAGGTAAAGAGGTACAAGACCTTAAAGAGGAAACAAAAAAAAAATCCCATAAAGAATTACAGGAGATCACAAGTAAACAAGTAGAACCACTTAAAGAGCAAATTAAAAAATCTCTTAAGGAATTTCAGGAAAACACAAACAAGCAGGTGAAGGTGACTAAATCATCCAGGACCTAAAAATGAAAGTAGAAACAATAAAGAAATCACAAAAAGAGACAACTCTGGAGTTAGAAATCTTAGGAAAGAAGTCAGGAAACATAGATGCAAGCATCACCAACAGAATACTATAGATAGAAGAGAGAATCTCAGGGGCAGAAGATAACATAGACAACATTGACAGAACAGTCAAAGAAAATACAAAATGCAAAAAGACCCTAACCCAAAACATCCAGGAAATCCAGGACACAATGAGAAGACCAAACCTAAGGATAATAGGTATAGAAGAGAGTGAAGATCTCCAACTTAAAGGGCCAGTAAATATCTTCAACAAATTTATAGAAGAAAACTTCCAAACTTCCCTAACCTAAAGAAAGAGATGCCCATGAACATACAAGAAGCCTATAGGACTCCAAATAGACTGGACCACAAAAGAAATTCCTCCCGCCATATAATAGTCAAAACACCAAATGCACTAAACAAAGAAAGAATTTTAAAAGCAGTAAGGAAAAAAGGTGAAGGCAGGCCTATCAGAATTACACCAGACTTCTCACCAGAGACTATGAAAGCTAGAAGATCCTGGGCAGATGTCATACAGACCCTACAAGAACACAAATGCCACCCCAGGCTACTATATCCAGCAAAACTCTCAATTACCATAGATGGAGAAAACAAGATATTCCATGACAAAACAAAATTTACACAATATCTTTCCACAAATCCAGCCCTACAAAGGATAATAGATGGAAAACATCAACATAGAGAGCAAAACTACACCCCAGAAGAAGCAAGAAGGTAATCTTTCAACAAATCCACACAAACCTAATTCCACCTCTTACAACAAAAACAACAGGAATGTGACAATTACTTTTTCTTAATATATTACTATGAAAATTAATATTACCAACATATCCTAATTGATTGAAATTCAATAATATGAGGTATTAGAAATTTGTTGATTGTCATCCAATGGTCTCTCTAATTTGGTAATTGGAGAAATAGGTCCAACATTGTACAATCTATATATACTTTCAGCTTGTTTGTTTGTGACAGTGTCTTGCTGTATACAACATAAGGGTCTTGAAATCTTGCTTCTCCTATCTCAGCCTCTCTATTAGTAGTATTGTTTATTTTATGTCTTTACACTATATTATGGTTTTCAGAATAGCTTATATATTTCAAAAGTATTTATATACCCAAAAGAAAAATAGACAATTAAATTGGGAAGGGGCCTGTAAGAGAACAACAAAGAGTGAGAGGAATGCTTTGCCTGACATTTGTAACTCTTGTATCAAGTTTGAAGAAGAGGACTTTATAAGTTACTCTTTCTTTGAGATGAATGCTTTTCCAAATTATCACAGCTAATGAACCAAATTCTTACCCTCATCTAATGTCTGTGCTACCCTCCAAGGAGAACCATGGTTCATTGAAACAGTTGGTGAATGACTTTATGGATAGACAATCTTAATACACACACCATTTCTTAAATGAATGTAACCTGTTCTCTGTGTCCTGAGAAATAAGTCACTTACTCAAGTCAAATAGCTTTGACCACAGCAGGAAGTCTGTATCCAAAAATCGAGCCTACAATTCATTTCTTGGTGCAGCAGAACTATCAACTCTCAGCTTAGCTACTGAGAGTAGCTAAAGTATTAGTAAATACTTAGTAAATAAGTATTAGTAAAATACTTTGGTGATGTGAGGGTCATTGAAGTACAGCCTTATTTCAATGAAATCCAATGTTTAAAAATTGTTTTTATTTTGGGCTTGTACCACAGTAAGAGCCAAGATTTTAAACTCTACTAAATACAAAATAAACAAAAAGACTTTATATATTTATGTTCATTTAGGAAAATACCAGTAGTGATGTATTATTTTGAAGTATACAGTTAATATGTTTGGAGTTATTTAAAATTTATATTGAGAAAAGTGTATTTTCAGTATTGCTGTAGACGAGGATCTACATAAGACTGGTAACTTGATTGTTGTTTTATATCAAACAACTTTTATAATACTTATTTGTATTGTTATAATATTTTATAAAATTTAAGGACTATGACAAAAAAGATATTGTAGGTATTGAAGGGGGTTCTCTGGGAGGATTGGGGGTACAAAAGTGAAACAAGAATATGATTTAATTCTATTTACTTAAAATATGTTTTTAAATGTTAACAAATTGAGATAAATTGAAATCATGTAACTTTTCTCAGCATAATCCAATAAAAGTTTAAAAAAATATTAAGTATCTCAGATTTTACCTCAATTTGTTAAATGTCTGTTTTGTTTTCTCTCAAAGAGAAGCACCAAGAAAATTATGTTACAGAAATTTCAGGAAACTCAGTGGAGTTGTTTTGAAATGACACTGGTTTAATACCCAGATCCCTAGACTTTTATGTTGTAGAATTTGAACTAAAGCAATTTGCTCTCATCTAATAGTAAATGATTTGATCATAAGGCTGACTCTGAGTAGTTTGTCATTTGACTCTCTAAGAATAAGAGTCATTTCATAAATGACCTATGCACAGAGACTGCCTTTCTGACTTTCCTTTTTGATGGAACACATGTGTTTGTACTCTGTGTGATGAAGCTAAAACTCTAACAAGAAGAAATAAAAGAGGGGTAATAAAAAATGAGTTCTGTTGTTGGCATGTTCTGATGGCTGGTGCCAGTTTTCTCTGCTGGAGACTCTCAGAAATACTGTATTAAACAAAGTCCAGGTCTTTCCTGTGGACAGTGGGGATGGAGATTCATTATTCACTGTCTCCATCCTACATTGATTGAGGGTCAATTGTAGTGTTCTGCTATGTCCCATGTTAAGTCTCAATGATGATATCTATTTCAGAAAGAAGCTATGAATATTAAACAAGGAATATTACAAATCATTTAGCACACCATGTGACATATTGTAAGTATTTAGAATAATGATTTTTGTATATTATTAAAATCCCTTTCTAATTTTATATTTTTTGAAAATTAGGCTGTTTTGTGTGTATGTGTGTGTGTGTGAGAGAGAGAGAGAGAGAAAGACAGAGAGAGAGAGAGAGAGAGAGAGAGAGAGAGAGAGAGAGAGAGAGAGAGAGAGTTTCTCTGTATAGCCCTGGCTGTCCTGGTTCTCACTCTGTTGACCAGGCTGGCCTTGAACTCAGAAATCCACGTGTCTCTGCCTCCCAAGTGCTGGGATTAAAGGCATGTACCACCACTGCCCAGCAATTAGTAGTTTCTTAATGTGAGCCCATGTGTGTAACTTTTTTCATTTTATTATACATTCTAAAGCAGCAGCTACAGAGCCTTGGAGCTAATATGTATTAAAGAAAATTATCAGTGAGCAATCTGTACACATTTAACTCATCTAATTTAATGTAGCACAGGCTTCAGAATCCCAGTTCTCTACCAATTCTTTGTATCTTGGACCCACAGGTGACCTTTGTTTAACATCATGTCTGAGGTTTTAACCTCTAGGTGTATTACAATCCTTTGAGAACATAATTTCTTTTTCTCTCTGTCTTTTAACTGATGCAGGCTTTTTTCAAGACATCCTTTTTTTCAGTTTGTATAAGTTAACCTCCTTCTCAGAGCTGCCATCCTGAATACTTCAAAATCTAACCTTTGACCTCAAATATCTTTTACACAGACCAGCTAAAGGAGGCACATATACTCCCAATCGAAAACCACAGTTTCCAACTGTTCTTTTTATTCTTGGATACGTGCTAGTTTATGTATATTTATAATTTTGGGGAACACAGCTACTATCAAACTACATAAATGAAGAACATACAGACAACTCAAAGAAGATTAAATATTTGCCATGTAGACAGGGTCACAAAGAGCCCTTTCTACCTGATCAACACAAACAGGAAAAACATACAGAAAAGAAGAACAATATTCTTTCTTATATTCATTTTAATTAACACATTTTACTGTTTTATGACTTGAATTTAAACTATAGGATTTGAAAAACCGTGCTTAAAAAATGTAGAAAAATGCCACTGATAATAATTGAAACACATGCCTATGTTGAATGACATACTTCTAGAATCAATATTTATTATGTTGTAGCTGTCCAGAATTTTGATAGGAAATTACCACTTCCAGCATTCAGGTTTTTCAGATGAATGTGTATGTGGATAGAAAATAAACAAAGATTTACTGAGACAAATTTTAAGGGAATGAAAATTTGAATGAACCAAATGACTTTTGTAACCTTCCTGTTTTGTTTGATTTCTGTACAATGAAATACATTATTAGAAAGCCTGTCCTGATGTTCATTCTTGATAATATCTGCAAGGATAAACATGAAAAATAAATGAACATGAGCTTTTTTTACTTCTATTTGTGTGTGTGTGTGTGTGTGTGTGTGTGTGTGTGTGTTCTGTTTTCTTATGAAGAAGGAAAGAAGGCAAGACACAAAGGTATTATAATGCTGAGCGGCAGGATTTAGCACAATAGTTCTCTCAACTGTGTAATGCAGCCTTCAGGTGACTAAAGGCATTAGGATGTACTTATATTGACAACAGAGTCATTCTTTGTAGTACTCAGAAGAAGGGCTCTGCCATGACCCACATAACAAATTACTGTTGTCTGACCTCATTGAAACAAGAATCAAGTCATGATCATACTGTGGCGCTGAGGGAGCCGTACAATTTCACCACAACTGTGCTCCTGGAGGGCTGCGATTATATGGCCCCTTATTTCCCCACACTACAAAAGCACTCGATAAAGAGTCTTATCACCTTGATCCCAGAGCTCTCTGACTAGGAAACAGAAAAGAAAAGGCTGTATTAGCACAGTAAGCACAGACCTATTTCCTGAAGAGTTAAGATTACTGAATGAATCAGAATTCTACTGATAGAATTCACACACACAAAATAGAAACTCAAACACTGAGTGTCTCCAGACTACTGTCTGCATTAACCATAAGGGAGGTGGTCACTTTATTTTTAATATGCTTTGTTTGGTTTTCAGTACTTCATATTCTGTGGTCATTCTTCACATGTGTTCCTTATAGCTCCTGAAAAGCTTCCCCCTTTTATTATCTCACTTTCACTTACAGAATAAATTGTTTTTAAAATATTCTAAATATGTTTGTATTGAATAGAAGACAGATCGTTTATCATGTGTGTCTGTTGTTATTCATGCTTGTCTTATTACAACAGTGTTTTTCTTATAATACATGTATCTTCTGTAAATCTGTTTCCTATTAATATTGTAGAGACTCATTAAATGGGTATTTTCATCTGGTTGATTGTTCAGGAGAAAGACATTGGATATGCTTTCAAATGTTTTCAGAGATAGAACAATCTATTTGCAAAGATTCATTTGCAATATAACATGTTCTCTTGCCTATACTAAGTAAATTTCATTGGGAGAAATTGTAAAATAATTTTTCTAGATGTAAATGTAAGACCTTTTAGTCCTTAGTAATATTTTCTGACACTATAGGTGAGCAGAAAATTCTGTATTCACTTAGAATAACAAAAGTAATCTGTGGTAATTTTTCTAATAGCCAATAAAGAACTGAATCTTACACACCAGCAGACAGCTTAAAAGCTAAGCCCTTTAATTGTTGTTCTTAATATTCCATTTAATATTTTACTGCAGAATGCAGTCAGGGGGAAAGCACTGCTTTATAATTTTCATTTTGTAGTACTTTGGTGGATTTCATCCTTAGCAAACTGATTGCAAGAAAACTTCTTTCAGTCATTTTGTCCAGAGTGCTTCAAATTAAATAACAATGTTGGTCGAAATCCTGCCTGATTAGTAGTCATAAAACTCTTTCAGAGTTCTGACACTGGGTTGTGAAGACTATGTCTCCTCATTAAAGCAGCCTTAGTGAAAGGGCTAACAGTGTGGTACCAACCTGTACATCCCTCTGTTAAATTAGAACATTAAAATTTTATATGCAAACCAAATACACAAAAGTTATATATGTTTATTGGTGCAGAATAACATTTGAAACATGTTATGTCTGACATAATGCTTAAATCAGTTTGACCTTAATTACCTTCTCATACATCAGTTCTTTGTGATACAAACTTTCAAAAATCCCTTGCCCAGGCTCTTACAATACAGCCTATACTTTTATTTATAGTATATATAATGTTAAATTGTTTAAGACTCTAGAATCTCTCACTATAATATGTAATTCTATCCCTTGAACATATTTTCTCATTGCAAAGGGCCAGATTCATGTTGGAGAGGGATTTTTAGGGAAGGGGCGTCTGGGAGCCTCAAATCAAATGACTCACAGTCAAACTGTGGGCTACAAGCTAATGGGCTATGTTCTGCTTGAAGTAGCCTTCCAGATTGCTCTCTCTCTCTCTCTCTCTCTCTCTCTCTCTCTCTCTCTCTCTCTCTCTCTCTCTCTCTCTGTGTGTGTGTGTGTGTGTTTCTGTGTGTGTGTGTCTGTGTGTGTGTGTGTGTGTCTGTGTTTGTGGGTGTGATTTGCTGGAGACAACTTTCTACTCTAGTTTCCTGAAAGAATGTCGTGATGTAATTCATTTACAGTTAAACTTTGTAAGTGATGATAGACAAATTAATTTTATTTCGGTGGGTATGTATATCTCATTTTACCAGCCACCATATTAATTGGGAAGACTGTCCTTTCTCTAGTTTTGGTGGCTGTTAGCTATTTGTGGTTGCACATGGTTTTATTTTCCTTTATTTCCTTTAATCTTGTCCTATTCCCTAGGTGTATATTCCATTGTTAAGGGCAGTATTAGACTGTTTGGTAACTATAACTCTATAGTATATTTGAAAGTCAAGTAGCATAATGCTTCTTGTTTTGATTTTAATCAAAACAATTTTTGATTAATTTTTCTATTAATTCTCACTACATTTTAATATTTAGAAATAATATTTCTGCTAATAAGAAAAAAGGCAACTTATTATTCCCTGTGTCTCATTTAATTTTTCTGCATTGGTTTATCAATATTTGCTTAGATGCGTTTCAACTGGTTAGCAAATGTATTTCTAGTGTTGTTTAGATTTTTCCTTCTAATTGAAATAATTTCTCCAGGACAAAAAAAAATTCCAGGGAAGTGAGTAAAGCTCACAGAGCTCTGGAAAACAATGGAACTTATGAAGCTCAACAAGTTCAAGGAACACAAAATACCCTTGATAGCTATGTAGGCAATAATGGCAACGAAGGAGGGTGACACCACACACCACACTCTTGCAATCAGCCTGCAATTTAAGCAGGGAACTTCAGGGATGTAGTTTTCGGGAGTATTCCTGAATTCAGGCTTGGGTGTTTTTGTTATCACTGCTTCCTTTGAATCACTCAGGCTTCTGTGACTAACTCTTTACCCAAACTTTTAGAAGAAACACCTAACTACACTCCTGTAAGTATCAGTAATACATTTGCTGTTTCTCTAAATTACCTTAGGTGGACTAATCTCTTCCTTATTTACTGTTGCTGGTTCCACTGTTGGAGCCTTGTGTAGTACAGACCTACTTCTGCTCCTGCCTGGCCAGAAGGCACTTAGCACTGACAGTTTTTTTTTGTTTGCTGGTTTGTTTTGTTTTGTTGTGGTATTTTATTTTTCTGTTGTAGGATATGTTTGTGTTCATTCTTTTTTTTTTTTTTTGACTGTCCTAAACTGTTTATTGGATATGAATTTGACAAATATCACGTGTATTAGCGTATTAGCGGTAACGGTGGAGCTGTAGAGTATTGCGCCTTCTCCAGGCTGCACCGCGAGAACCACCAATAGTATGGTGGAACTTGTGGCCCTTTCCAAGGCCAGGGCTCTTTCGGCCAGCAGATGTCAGCCCACGCATCTCCCTGTGCTTACGAACTGGTTTGGTGATCCACTGGGTGTCAGGATTTCTTCTGATAGCCTTATGGAATGGATCAATGAGGATAACCTCAAAAAATTTATATGTGGACCCAGTAGGAATTCAGGGCTCTCAAAGTCCCACAATGGCGCCCAGCTCTCTCCTCAGCAACAGACTGAAGGCTTCGGGCAAATTTCAGCTGGTTAACACCATGGTGGACAGGCTTGTTGTAAGTTGCACCCTTAGGAACCGGGCGTTTGTGACCACCACGGCGGACATGAATCCTATAAATGACATAGCCTTGCTTAGCCTTGTACCCCAGTCTTCTGGCTTTATCAGGCCGGGTGGGGCGTGGAGCCCTGTGCAGTGCCGAGAGCTGGCAGTATTGCCAGCAGCAGACCCTCAAAAGGAAACGAATCACGTCGGACTGCTTCTTCCTCCATAGCTCCTGGATGTATTTGTATGCACCCATCTTGGCTCACTGATGGCTGCCACCAGAGGAAAAGCGTGTTCATTCTTTTTAATTTATTTTTATTCACTTTACATGCTGATCACACCCCCTCCCTCTTCTCTTCCTAGTCCCACACTTATAAGTCCTTCCTCCCATTGCCGCACCGCATCCTAAGAGAATACCCTCCCCAGTTACTAACCTATCCCGGAATATCTAGTCCCAGCAAGACAAGGCACGTCCTTTGCTACTGAGGCCCAATTACAAAGTCCAGGTAGTGGGAAGGAGATCCAATGGTAGAGAAGAGATACAGACAGCTCCAGCTCCCACATTAAGTCCAATGTGCACATTTGCTACACATGTATAAGGGGTATAGGTTCAGATCCTGTATAAGCCCTAGTTGGTGGCCTATTCTCTATGATTCTCCATGGTTGCACATTAGTTGGCTCTGTGGATCTTCTTGTAGTATTCTTGACCCCATAACCTTGCTTACTTCTGTCCCCACTCTTCCACAAGACATTTTTGGCTTCTCCTGATGTTTAGTTGTGGGCCTCTGCATCTGTCCCATATTCTGCTTGATGAAGCCTCTCAGCAGAAAACTAAGATAGGTTCCTATCTGCAAGCAGAGCAGAGCATCATTGATAGTTTCATGGGTTGGTTGGCTCTTTCACATGGGATAAGTCTCATGTTGGGACTTTGCTTCATCTTTTTCTCCGCACATTTCAGAGGCAAGACAAATTTTGGGTTGAAGATTTTACCGGTGGATTGATGTTTCTGTCCCCACTGGAAGTCCTGCCTGGCTACAGGAGGTAGCCACTTCAGTCTATGTACCCCTTCTGGTAGGAATCTCAGCTGTGGTCACCCCATAGACTCCTCTTATCTTCCCCAATCCCAGGCCTCCAGGTAGTCACTACAGATATCTCCGGCTAATTTCCACTCTCACTCCCATCTCTCTCCCACCCCTCCTCTCCCCACACATGATCACCATCTCCATTGAACTCCCCTCCCCCTCTCCTCCAAGTTCTCTTTCTCCATCTCCACCCAATGACTATTTAGCTTCCATTTCTGAGTATGAATCTTACTTCTTTTTTCAGACCTCCTCATTACTAAGTTCCTTTGGGTCTGTGGGTTGTAACATGGTGGTCCTGTACTTTATGACTAATGCCCACTAACAAGTAAGTACATACCATATATATCTATCTGGCTCTCGTCTACTGTAGGACCGTAAAAGGTAGCCTGGTTCCTGGTTGAGCAAAGGCTAGAAACCCAGGTGACCCTAAAGGGACGGTACGCATCTGGTTCCTATCATGTAGTTATAGCCCCCGACAACCCTCAGTAGGTCTGTAGCCATCAGTCACATAAGGACAACGCCCCATGCCCCTCTACAGGTAGAAGACCTGACCTATAGTCACATATCCTCAAGATAGATCTCTATTTTAATGAGGTACCTAAAGACCTGGAAGACCTAGCCAATAAACTCTCCTTCCCTGACACGCCCCCCTGCAAAAGGTATTTAACCTCAGGCCTGCCCTGAGAAACGGGGCATGGTTTTCCACATCCACTTTCCAAGATGGTAATAAATGCCTTAAAACCATGGACTGACTCTTTTCATCAGGATCCATATGGGGAGCAATAGAGAAGGCCTTTGCTTAAAGAGCCATTGTCTAACCTCTCCAAGAAGGCCTCTCTGAGCTCCTAACCATGGCCAAGCTCAAGCCCAAGGCAGCAGAAGATAAGTCAAGAACTTATCCCTATAGGATCCTGCCAGAGCTCTCCTCTTCCCCCTCAGGCTCAGGCTAGATCCAGCTGGCAAACCTCCACTCCCTTCTCAGTATTTCTGAAGTTCCCAGTGGCTCCTGGGTGCCCAAGAGCCTGAGAACCAGATGGCTCTGGCCTCATCACAGTCTCCACAACCCTCTAGGCAGCTCCTGCTGACCCACACCTCAGACTGTGTTCCCCACCCCTGGAGCAGTGTCCAGTGGCTTCCCCATAGACCGATGGTGTGGGGTAAGTGCGGTCAGCTTCCGACATCCTGCCTCCCTGAGCAGCCAAGCCCTGTGGCCTGAGACCTGTGGCAGAGCAGATTCAGGACCCCATTAACCCTACAGGCTACCTGACTCAGGATGATATTCTCAAGTTCCATCCATCTGCCTGCCAAATTCCTGATTTCTTTGTTTTTAATAGATGTATTACATTTTCTTTATCCATTCTTCAGTTGAGAGATATCTAGGATTTTACAGTTTCTGGCTATTATGAATAAGCTGCTAAGAACATAATCAAGCAAGCGTTCTTGTGGTATCATGGGACATCTTAGGGATATATTCCCAAGAATGGGTTAGCTAGGTCTTGAGGTAGAACTATTCCCAGTTTTCTGAGAAACTGCAAATTGATTTCCAAAGTGTTGTACCAGTTGCAATTCCACAGGCAATGGAGGAGTGTTTTCCTTGCTCCATATCTTCACCAGCATGTTCTGTCAGTTCTGTTCTGATCTTACCTGTTCTGATTGGTACAACATAGAATTTTAGGGTCATTTTGATTTCTGTTTCCCTGATAACTTATAGAAAAAGAAAGGAAATTTAAAAAGGAAAAAGAAAGAAAAAACAAAAAAAAAGGAAAGATAAGAAACAAAACAAAACAAAACAAAACAAAGGGCTCAAGAATCAGAAACTCATTCATATATATTGAGGGGTCCCATAAAGATAGTAAACAGAAAGCTGAATTATATATATTATATACACAGAGAACCCATGCAGGATCTGCTTCAGTCTCTGTAAGTTCATATGAGTTTGGTCCATGTTGATTTAGAGGTCCTTGTACTCCTGGTATCTTCCCCCCCCCCCCCCCCCGCTAGCTCTTAAACTCTTTCAGCCTCTTCTTCCGGTTCTCTGAGCACTGAGGGAAAGGATTTGATGGAGGCATTGCATTTGGCTGTGTGTATGTGTGTGTGTGTGTGTGTGTGTGTGTGTGTGTGTGTGTGTGTGTGTGTGTGTGAGAGAGAGAGAGAGAGAGAGAGAGAGAGAGAGAGAGAGAGAGAGAGAGATTAGGGAGACCTCTCTCTGTGTGTATCTCTCTGTGTGTGTCTCTGTCTCTGTCTCTCTGAGGCCCCCTATACAAATGTAGCAGAGGGCTGGCTGCCTTGTCTGGCCTCAGTAGGAGAGGATGTGCTTTATCTTATAGAGAGTTGATGCTCCAGGGTATGGGATACACTGGGTGACACCATCTCAAACGTGAAGCAGAGAGAGATGAGGGGAAGAACTCTGTGAGGAGACACCCAATGCAAATTGGGATGCAAATAAATAAAACAATTAGTAGTAAAGAATCACTAGACTTACAGAATAATGAATAAAGTTAGAATGTATACTATTACAAGTAATCACAAAATTTCAGACAGAAAGCAAATAAACATAGGTAATGTACAATGTGAATCTTAGCCTTTAATACACATGGACACAAAAATAAATGTACATGTTAGTTCAGTGTACCACGTACAGAGTATAACAAGAAAGAATAAATATTAGTTGATCACAAAGGATATAATACAGGTAAAGGACTCAGGAGTCATGAAAGTATGAGGCTAATTGTATATCCAGTTTTAACTCTGTTGTACTTTTCATTTTATAGTGGATAAGTGCATAAAAATCCAAATGATAATGAAAGAGGAAAAACTACTGTGAAGTTCCACAACTCACAGATGGATATTGAACCTGCATAGAAAGTTATTTAGCTGTGTAGGTTTGAGTGTGGCTAATCTAGAGTAGAGTTTTTGGTTTTGATTTCCACATTCTTTACAATAAGCCTCTAATTAAAGCAATATTCCATTTATTTGTATAAGTTGCAAAAGCTTCTGCATGGTTATTGATTTCTAGCTCTACTGCAGAGAACGTTATGAACAGAGAAAGTGATTGCTATGATCCTAGTGCTTTAAATTGAGACTTTTTTGTGATCTCTTTCCGCATATTGGGAAGTCTCCATGGTCTGATGAGAATATGGAGTCAATGGTTATTGTTTGGAAATTACAGAAGATTTTTCCTGGGTCAACTTGGTCTGGGCTCCAGATCAGTGCTCTTGTTCCTTTTCTGGCTTTTGACTGAGCAAACAGCCTGTTGCTGGAAGAAGAGAGTTACCACCTGTACTATCTGGTTTAGTGTGTCAACTTGACCCAAGGTGTTATCACAGCGAAAGGGGCCTCTCTTGAGTAAATGCCTCCATGAGATCCAACTGTAAGACATTTTCTCAATTATTGATCAAGGGTTGGAGGGCCCATTGTAGGTGGTGCCATCCCTGGACTAATAGTCCTAGGTTCTATAAAAAGCATGCTAACAATGGAGTACTACTCAGCTATTAAAAACAATGAATTAATGAAATTCTTGGAGAAATGGATGGATCTGGAGAATATTATCCTGAGTGAGGTAACCCAATCACAAAAGAACACACACGGTACGCATTCTCTGATAAGTGGATATTAACCCAGAAGATCGGAATACACAAAGTACAAACCACAAACCACAAGAAACTCAAGAAGAAAGAAGACCAAAGTGTGGATACTTTGTTCCTTCTTAAAAGGGGGAACAAAACGCCCATGGAAGGAGTTGTAGAGACTAACTATGGAGCAGAGACTAAAGGAAAAACAATTCAGAGACTGCTCCACCTGGTAATCCTTGCCATATTCAATCATCAAATCTAGACACTATTGTGGATGCCAGCAAGTGCTGGCTGACAGGAGCCTGATATAGCTGTCTCCTGATAGGCTCTGACAGTACCTGACTAATACAGAAGTAGAGGCTCACAGCCATCCATTGGACTGAGCACAGGGTCCCCAATGAAGGAGCTAGAGAAAAGACCCAAAGAGCTGAAGGGTTTGCAGCCCCTTAGGACGAACAACAATATGAACTAACTAGTACCCTCAGAGCTCCCAGGGACTAAAACTCCAACTAAGAGTACACATGGTGGAACTCATGGCTCCAGCAGCATATTTATAGCAGAGGATAGCCAAGTTGGTCATCAATGGGAGGAGAGGCCCTTGGCCTTGTGAAAGTTCTTTGCCCCAGTGTTGGGGAATGCCAGGGCCAGTAAGTAGGAGGGAGTGTGGTGGTGAGCAGGGGGAGGGAAGAGGGAACAGGAGTTTGTTTATTTTTATTTTCTTTTTTTTTTTTCTTTTTCTTTTTTGAGAGGTGAACCTGGGAAAGGAGAAATAAAGAAAACATCTAATAAAAAAATAAAAGAAAAGAAAAAAAAAAAGAAAAAAAGAAAGCAAGATAAGCAAGCCAGGGGAAGCAATCTAGTAAGCAGCACCCCTCCTTGGCCTCTGCATCAGCTCCTGCCTCCAAGTTCCTGCCCTGTGTGAGTTCCTTTCCCTGACTTCCTCTGTTGGTAATCACCAATGTGAAAGTATAAGTGGAATAAACTGTTTCCTCTCTAAGTTGCCTCTCGGTAATGATGTTTTTTTGCAAGAATACAAACTCTGAAGGAGACAAACTGGTACCAGCATAGTGGGGTATTCCTGTGACAGCCTGATCATGTTTTGGGGAGTTCTGTGGAAGGACTTTGGAACTTTGAGCTAGAAGAGCCATTGGGAATGTTTAGAGTTCTGTGGGATGTTTTGTAGGAGCCTAGAAGATAATGTTGAGAACAGTGCAAACTATGGAGGCTTGGCTTGTGAAATTTCATAGGGAACATTAAAGACTCTTAATGAGGGCCAATTGCTCCTTCGATTGTGAAGGTTCTGTTTTGGTTAGTTGGGGCTGAAGAATCAGCTGTGAATAACAAGATACCAGAACTACTAAAATGAAATCTTTGCATTACTGGGACCATTGGTATTGGTCAGCTGAAATTAAGAAATTTGTAGAGATTAAGAAGAGACCAGCATCACGAAGGTGAAAACATCTGGGAAGTGTTTCCTGGGGGCACAGAGAAGCTGTGTTCCAGAGGCATCCACGCTTGTCCATCCTTTTGGCAGCAAGACTTGGCAATGTATGACAGTCATCCAGGTGGTACTGGCTTTGAAACATGAAGGGGTAGCAGCTCATGAGTGTGACTGTAGAAGGCCAGGAGAAGCCATTGGTGAAGGTGCAGTCTCAATGACAGTTGAAGGCCTAGGACTGAAGCAGTCAGGCAAAGAAGTTGAGGCTTAGCATCATGAAAAGAGCCTATGGGAGGCTACTTGTGAAAGTGTAATCCAGTTGCAGCAGAAGACAGCAGTGCTTTGGAGATGCCAGTACCATGAATGACCACCAAGAACAGCAGCATCAGTGCATTACAGGCAGCTGGAGCCTAGAAGACAAGGTGTGTGCTACAAAGAGAAGACCTGGAGCAGTGACCTGACCTAAGCCCTTCGAAGAGCCCAGAGGATTGTGAGTGGATCCCAGGCATTGGACAGTTAGAATTTGATTTTGGTTTTGATTGTGACTGTGCTCTGATATTTAATTCTCTTGAAATAAGTAAGTATCCTAGTGGATTCCACAGTTAAGAATCTTTGAATTATAAGAAGAATTTGAAATTTAAGAGAGATTGGGTATTTTAAAGGGATTGAAAATTTAATATATAAGAATTTGTAAAGAATATGGGACTTTTAAAGTTTTTTAGATGTTGGAGATGCATAAGAAAGTAAGGATTGAGGCTTAATAGTGATTTGTATGGGGTTAGTTGGACTGTCTGGTTTTGTATGTCAACTTGACAGTAGCTTGAGTTATCAAAGAGAAAGAAGCCTTCTTGAGGAAATGCCTCCATGAGATACAGCTGTAAGGCATTTCCACAATTATTTTTTTTAATTGGATATTTTCTTTATTTACATTTCAAATGTTTTCCCCTTTCCAGATCTTCCCTTTAGAAACTCCTATCCCATCCCC
>JADRCD010188726.1:0-16801 GCA_019843815.1 Montemys delectorum | reverse complement strand
AAAAAAAAAACATTTTATGTAAGAGGTTTTTCATTAATAAAATGAAATTTGTTAAAGAAAGAAAGAAAGAAAGAAAGAAAGAAAGAAAGAAAGAAAGAAAGAAAGAAAGAAAGAAAGAAGGGAAAACAATTCTAACTTTCAGATTCCAGTTTTAAATCTAGGTTAGATGGTTTTGTTTGTCTGTTTTTTGGCCAGGGAGAAGTTGTCCCAGTGTAGACCAGGATTGCTTTGAACTTGCAGTCCTCCTGCTTCAGTCTCATGTTTGCACTGATCATGGGGATTTGCTACTATGCTTAGATTATTTTTCATTTAGCTTTTTATTGATTTTGATTCTTTATAAATGTCATATCATACACCCCAGTCTCACTCACCTCCCCATCCCTTTGTACTTGCCCTTAGAACTCCACACCCCCCACACACAAAAAAAAAAAAAAGAAGAAAAAAATCTCATTGTGAAAGCTGTAGTGTGTCACAATGTGTCCCATAGGATACACTTTTGTCCACACTTCTATACTTGCAAATGTTCACTGCAGTAACTCACGGCAATGGTTCGAGGCCTCTGCTTCCTCTACACTATCAATACTGGGTCCTCACTAGGACTCGCCTTGGATATTCTGTTGCTTCCCTGTGTCATAGAGTTTTGGATCTGTAGGACTTGACCCCCTTCACGAGTTCCAGCAGTTCATAGATGGAGTAGATATTGGGGTGGGCCAACTCAAAGTCCTGGATCTAGACCTGGTTGGTAGCTAAGCTGGTCAGCCCACCAGCTCTCCGGTACACACACCACTAGGGCCAGCTCTCTATCACTGCCCTAGCCAGCTCATCTAATGCTGCAACTGGCAAGGGGTGGAGGCATTTTTCCCACTCATGTCCTCGGGGCCAGTTTGCTCACACCCATGCCAGCAAGGCCAGCTCTACTTTGCTGCCAAGGGGAGGTACAGGGTCTGCTCTCCTGAGTGCTGCCTTTAGAGGACCAGGGCCAGCTCTCCAGCATTCAAGTCCTCATGGCTAGCTCACCTGCAACACCTCCTCCACTTTCTACCACCACAACCAGAGCCAGCACTTGTGTGTTCCTGGGAGAGATTGGGGGCGCAGCTCTCCTGCCATGGCCTCAGAGCTGGCAAGCAGCTCTGCAGAGCTCTCAGACATCAGCTTGTTTCCATGAGGCAACCCAGACCAGGGATGTTCACCTAGCCTTTGGTGGTAGCATACCCACATGGACCTAGACATGGCCCTCAGAGGCAGCACAGGCCAGGACCTTACCCTGGCCTTACGTGCCACTGCTGGCTACTCACATCAGGCTGTCTCTGGAGTCTCCAGTTCTACCTCTCTTCATTTTGCCCACATCCTCTGTTTCTCTTTCTCTTCCATTTCTCCACCACTTACTTGTTCATCTTAGTGACACACAGGGATTCTGGGTGTCTGGGGTCATCTCAGGAGTGCTATGCCCGGCCAATGCCAGGCAGGGGTCATCTTAGTTGTGGTCTGCCTACCTGGCTGCATGGAGCCAGTTGGGGTTGTCTCTGGTGTAGTTATCCCCATTTTTTTTTTCCGAGACAGGGTTTCTCTGTGTATCCCTGGCTGTCTTGGAACTCACTCTGTAGACCAGGCTAGCCTCGAACTCTGAAATCCACCTGCCTCTGCCTCCCAAAGCGCTGGGATTAAAGGCGTGCACCACCACTGCCAGGTGTCCCCATTTTTTTTTAATTACTTAATTTCTCCTGGAGATCTGTTTATTTTAACATAAGATAAAATCAATGAGTTTTACTTCTGTGCCATCTATCACTTCCACAAAGTGATAGTTAGCTCAGCGGCCAGTGCTGCTCTTGAGGCTGTCTTTAGACGCTGAGGGCGGTGCAGTGTTCTTACCGCTTCTTCCTCGCTCTGCTTTCTAGTCTTTGAAGGCCACTCGGAACTTTTCCATCTCAGACTGGAGCAAGAACTTTGAAGTGGTTTTTCAAGATGAGGAAGGTGGGTTTTAAAGTTCCCTTTTATCGTTTTGATTCTCCTTCCTACTTCCACTCTCCCAAAAAGCTCAGACCAGCGCCTTCAAGCTTCCCCAAAGACCCAGCTTCTATGAGGAGGAAAGGAGCCTGGCTGGATGGCGTGGTGGAGTTTAGAGAGCAGAGACATGGGGGTGAGCACTTACAGTTCACACCAGGACTGAATAGCCACTGCAGATCCAGAGGGTCCATTTCCTGGATCTCTGACCTTCTGTGTTTCTGTTAGCTTAATGACCAGAATACTTTGGAATCTACAGAAGGAAGTGGGATTTCAAGAAGTATTCACCATATAGGTGAGCTGCATTGAAGAAACAGGTAGTGGATTAGATAGAAGGAATAGGAGAATGCTGAGTCGTAGCTAAAGGAAGAAAAGTAATAGTTGGTGGTGTAATCGCCAGCATCACTTTTAATTTTCATTATACTTTTCAGCTTTGGATTGGGGAGGGCCTCGCCGGGAATGGTTTGAGCTAATCTGCAAAGCACTGTTTGATACCACCAGTCAGCTCTTCACCCGGTTCAGTGACAACAACCAAGCACTAGTGAGTCCGTGCCTTCTCCGTGGGGGGTGGAAAGCTACGCTGAATACACAGAGATTCACATAGCTGACCTAGGAGGCTGGATGACTTGAGTTTTGCTCTTCATGTGCTGTTTGTAATGAGCTAATTAAGCTGCCTACCTTTATTTGGCTCCTTTATTTCATCTGTAGAATGGGAAGAAAGAGTTGAGCACTTGGCTAAGAACATTACATTGTAACTTTACTCACTTATAATAATTAAGCTATTATCCAAAGAAAAAAGCCTGTGGCAGTTGGTTTATGTATTAGATCTCTGACTAGAAAAGAGTCACTGGTAGAGTACATGACTGTTTGAAAAGATCTGGTTTAGGGACAGGCATCAGATCACCTGTACTCAAGTCAACTAAGAACCACAAATTAATCTAAGGTTCTTCAGTGGCTGTTGTCCTCCAGTCACTTTAAATCACGTAGTTGTCTGCTCTGTGATCCTTAAACTGAAATTTTATTCCCTTAGCATTGGGTATGAGTCAGCTTTCTGTTACTGTAATAAATGCCCAAGCCAGTCAGCTTACAAAGAGAAAATGTTACTTTATCATAGACTTTTAGAGGCTTCAGTTTGTGGCTGGATGGCCTCCTTACTTTTGGGTTTATGGTGAGGCAGCACACCATAGTGATAGAGTATGGAGAGAGATTCACCTCGGGGGTAGGGCATGAAAGATAGACAGAAAGAGACTGGGCAGTTCTCATCCAGGACACAACTCAGTCCTGAGTCCTACTGATGGAACTCTGGGTTGGGGACCAAAACTTTTAAATATATACACCTTTGGGGGACAGTCTAGGTCCAAATTGCAGTACATAGGATTTGGGAGTCTTTCCAGAATCAGCTAGAATGGATGAAAAATGGTCAAAGGCCTTTTCGTTTCTTTCTTTGACAGGTGCATCCTAACCCTAATCGCCCAGCTCACCTGCGCTTGAAGATGTATGAGTTTGCAGGGCGACTGGTGGGCAAGTGTTTGTATGAATCCTCTCTAGGAGGAGCCTACAAGCAGTTGGTCCGTGCCCGTTTCACTCGGTCTTTCCTGGCCCAAATCATAGGACTTCGTATGCATTACAAGGTAACATATTAGGTGTGCGTTTTCACTAATGACAGGCTAGCTAGCCATTGGCTTTGGGATCTTTCATATGAGCTGATTTTCTAAAGTACTTTTTTCCCATTTATTTATTTATTTATTTAGTTAGTTAGTTAGTTAGTTAGATGTATTTTTATTCTGTATGTATGTGTGTGTTTTGTCTGCTTGTATGTACATGCACCAGATACATCCCTGGTGCCCACTGAGTAGAAAGCATCAGGTCCCCTGGACCTGGAGTTACAGATGGGTATGAGCCTCCATTTGGATTCTGGGAACAGAACCCAGGACCTCTGGAAGAGCAGCCAGTGTTCTTAACCTCTGAGCCATCTCTCCAGCCCCCTGAGCTGATTATTTTTAAGGCTGAAGGTGTAAGTGGTGTCAAGCAGTTACAGTTTCATTCATGGAAAAAAGAGTATTCATGTGCTTCTGTGTCTTCCTATTTCCACAGTATTTTGAAACAGATGACCCAGAATTCTATAAATCCAAAGTGTGCTTTATCCTCAACAATGACATGAGTGAGATGGAGCTGGTCTTTGCAGAAGAGAAATACAACAAATCAGGCCAACTGGATAAGGTGAGAGAGACCAGGACATGTAAGTTCCTACAGCCTGGCCCCTCAGGTGAACTGGATAAGGTGAGAGAGACCAGGACATGTAAGTTCCTACAGCCTGGCCCCTCTGAGGCAGCTAGGGCAGGACTTCCTGCAAGGAAGGAAAGGAAAGACTGCAAAGGACTGAGTGACATGCTGATGAAGCATCCTTGCCTAAGTTGGTTGGGAGGGATGACTGTCAGTGATTAGCCATTGTGATGTAGGTGCCTGATTCTTTGTTTAATATAATGCCTGTACCTAGTAAAAACCCTTTTTGTTGTTTTGTTGGGTTTGGTTTGGTTTGGTTTTGAGACAGGGTCTCACTCTGTAGCTCAGGCTGGCCTCAAATTTGGTATACAGATCAGGCTGGCTTTGAACTCACAAGGTTCCACAGCCTCTGACTTCTAAGCGCTGAAATTACTGGCCAGATATATATTTGTTGCAAATATGTTTTTGTTACATTGTAGAGTTACACAGTATCAAATGATAATAGTGAAGATAGTCATAGTAATAATAGATAATTAAACCTCATTAGCTTTGATAGTGCCACTGCAATACTAGGTTATTGATTAAATTAAAAGGAAGGTAGCAATGACTACAAAGATGTGGCAGCTGAGTGTGACAACACACTTTGATCCCAGCACTTGGAAGACAGAGGCAGGCAGGTCACTGAGTTTGAGGTCAGTCTGCTCTACATACAGAGACTCTATCTCAAGAGAACAGAAGTAAATGCTCTATTGAAAAGGCTAGGAATGCCAGTTTCCTGTCTTTTTACTAATAAGGTCTGTACCTTGCTTCCTGAGCTGATATAACAAAGTAGCTAGTGAACAGAACCTTGTTATAATTCTTGGCCATAGGGATAGCAACAGGTTGTTCACCTGCAAGATTCTCAGTAGACTAAGACAGTAGAACTTTTTTCTATAATTATGGATATTATATTACTGCTATAATTTGGTGTGTTTTTTGTGAATAAGCACTTCTAGCTATGGCCTAAGAAATGTTAAGATTTATTCACATCAGTGCAATTAAAATGTTATCAGGTCCTTAAAATAACTGACCTCACAACTAATGGAGGTGTTCATTCATTATGGAGACCACTCTCCAGGGTAATTATTTGACGCTTTGGAACTTCTTCACATGCCCCTCAATAGTTGTGTGTGTGTATGTGTGTGTGTGTGTGTGTGTGTGTGTGTGTGTGTGTGTGTGTTTATAAATTCTGCTAGTGGCTTAGGAAGCTTGTTTAGCTTTTCTTTACAGATAGGCAAATCGCAGAACAATGAGGACCAAACAGCTAATAAACTGAAGTTCTGTAGCAAGTTAGTATCAGGGCTGTAGTATCTGATGCCAAATTCCCAAGTCTCAGTCATTGCTCTTTCCATCTGTGCACTTGGGATATAGAGTAATGTGTGGAAACAGCTGCTTCTGTCAAATGAAAGAGCTTATTCGAGGGCTGGCGAGATGGCTCAGCAGGTAAGAGCACCAACTACTCTTCCGAAGGTCCTGAGTTCGGATCCCAGCAACCACATGGTGGCTCACAACCACCCGTAATGAGACCTGACGCCCTCTTCTGGTGCGTCTGAAAACAACTACAGTATATTATGCCAGAGAGAGCAGGGTTGCAGTGAGCGGGGCCTTCCTGAGTTCAGTTCCCAGCAGCCACATGATGGCTCATAGCCATCTGAACAGCTACAGTGTACTCATACACATAAAATAAATAAATAATTAAAAAAAAAAAAAAAAAAAAAGAAAGAGCTTATTCGAGAAAAGGCCGTGAGTGACTCACTTAAGGGAGAGGAATAAAAGATTGCTAATGAGACCATGGTACCTTCCTGTTGCATCACTGCCATTCACTACCTGAAAACCCTGCCTAATTCCCACTGTGGAAGTCATAACTAGTGGAGTGTGGAGTAGTGTTATGAGCCCTGAAGGTCAGAAATGGAGAGTAAGAGCAAGTGTGTTAAAAAGACTAATGCAGATGGGAAACTTGAGAGAGTCCAGTCACTGCCTGTAGAACATTTCAGGCTGATACAGCATACAGTTTCACCACAACTTCTCCTTGTCTTGTCTTTTGCCTTCTATTTCAGATTGTAGAACTCATGACAGGTGGAGCTCAAACCCCAGTCACCAATGCAAATAAAATCTTCTATTTAAACTTGCTGGCTCAGTATCGGCTGGCCAGTCAAGTGAAAGAAGAGGTGGAGCATTTCCTGAAAGGTGGGCTCCCGTCTTCAGATGTGCTTCAGATGTTGGGGCCATAGTTGCAGTGTGGCTTTAACTTGGATACTTATGTTTCAGGCTTGAATGAGTTGGTTCCTGAGAACCTTTTGGCTATTTTTGATGAGAATGAACTTGAGGTAAGTGCTTAGGATTTGAACCTGTCTTGTTTGTATTGTTTTTTGTTTACTTGTATGGAGGGCACACAGGTGCCATGTCAGGTATATGGAGGTCAGAAAGCCACTTGTCAACTTCGTTCTCTCCTTCCATCACATGAGTCTCCGGATCGGCATAAGTGCTTTTACCTTTTGAGCCATCTCACCAGCCCCAAGACTGCTGTTCTTGAGAGCACGCCTTATGGACCCCTGCTTGCTGTTCCTTCTGTTAGTGGTGTAGCAAGAAAGTTCATTTTTTCTTTTTGGGAAATGAGAGGATTGAGAGAGTCTCACTGTGTAGCCAGAAAGACTTTTATTATACAAGAGTTAGATTCACTTTAAAAAAAGAAAAAAATTTTGATGTATATGAGTCTTTTCCTGCGTGTATGTCTGTATGCTTTCTCTCATCTTTTAAAAATTAAAATGTTGAAAGTCATAGAGCAGCAAGTAGTTATGAAGAGTAATAGTTACTATTTATTTATCAAGTATTATTGATATTAATTGACTAATGAGGAACATCTAGTCTTCATATTTAAGTGGATTATAGAGTATATTTGTTTAGGTGTGTGTGAACTATGAACTGTGTGTTGAGATCCCAGAGAAACTGCAGTGAGGAAGACAGAAGTTCCTCAGGGGCTGTATGCTAGTGAAAGATAGATGCAAGATAGGTGTACTGGCTAGTTTTGTGTGTCAACTTGACACAGGCTGGAGTTATCACAGAGAAGGGAGTTTCAGTTGGGGAAATGCCTCCATGAGACCCAGCTGTGGGGCATTTTCTCAATTAGTGATCAAGGGGGTAGGGCCCCTTGTGGGTGGTGCCATCCCTGGGCTGGAAGTCTTGGGTTCTATAAGAGAGCAGGCTGAGCAAGCCAGGGGAAGCAAGCCAGCAAGGAACATCTCTCCATGGCCTCTGCATGGCCTCCTGCTTCCTGACCTGCTTGAGTTCCAGTTCTGACTTCCTCTGGTGATCAACAGCAATGTAGAAGTAAGCTGAAGAAACCCTTTCCTCTCCAACTTGCTTCTTGGTCATCATGCTTGTGCAGGAATAGAAACCCTGACTAAGACAGTAGGTTATATTAAAGTCGTGTGTGTTTCTATATCTATAGTATCACAGAGTGTGTGAGCACATGTATGTATTTACAGGTCTATAGTAACTGTAATGTCACATTTTGTATCAGCCCAAAGTTAGCTTTAAGATGATAAGTACCATTGTTATGGTCACCTGAAATAAAGCCCTTCTGAGTCAGGACCAAGCGAGTCAGTTTGTCCTTCCTTGCTGCTGCTCCTCACATAATATATATGTACAGTAAAAGTTATGACTTTTAACTTACCGTAGCTTTTCTAAGGAGTTCATTTCTTCAGAATGTTCGTGTTAGAAATTCAGGAGGCAGAGGTAGGTGGATGTCTGAGTTCCAGGACAGCCAGGGCCATCAAGAAGCCCTGTCTCAAAAAACAGAAACAAAACAAAACAACAAAAAAAGAGAAACTTTAAAATTTGTAAGAAAACAGTTAGAGTCAGTGTCATCATATGATGCTGTGTAATTGTTACTCAGTTAGCCAACTGTTAGAGAACAGTCAAAGCCTCTGATTTTCATCACCATCTGTGCCTTGAGTTATACAACCCAAACAATGAATTCTCAGTCTAGAATTTCTGATCGACCTCTTACCTAGTGCTGGTGCTTTGGGGCACCAGGTATTTTATTGTAGCATGAGCAGTGGAGACAGCACACAGGAGAGTGGGGAGAAAAGCCGCAGTCCACAGCTGTTCCCCAGACTGCTCCTAGTCACTCGTTAACTCGGCATGGCCTTCAAGAGACTAAAGCTTCCAGGGCTTAATTTGGACTTTTTTGTCTCTTTATTAAGAGGTATTCCTTACAGCTATTGGATGGATACTCGTAGTCTGCTAAGTAACATGTTGGCTCTTGAGCCAAATTAGGACATCAACAAGATACTTAAGGCTCTGATGTTATTAATGTTCTCTCTGTCTCTCTCTGTCTCTGTCTCTCTCTCTCCTTTCCCCCCCCCCCCAAACCTTTTAGTTTATCTATTCAACTGGAAGCAGAGCTAAAGGGAAATAGTAAAAGTTCAACCCACAAAAGGAGGCCTGAGAGAAAGCACTCCTAAAGGGACCTTTCCCCTGGCATTCCTCTGCTGATGAGAACACAGACTCTGGCCTTTAATTTCTTTCATTTCATTCTGTGATTACAAAGAATCCTTAGCAGTTCTTAACTACGCACACTTGTCAGAAACACCTAGGAAACCTCTTAGCTATATAAGCTTATAATCCAACTTTAGAGATTCTGATTCAGTACACCTAGTGTATTCATCTGTCTGTTTTTTAAATCGAGTCTATGATACAGGCATACACGTGCCACAGAGCTTATTGTGTGCTGTGATACATCCAAGGTCAGGGGACCACTTTTAGGAGTTTGTTACCCCCCTCCACTGTGGGTTCTAGGGATCCAACTCAGATTGGCTTGCATAATAATCACTTTGTTTTCTGCTGAGTTTTGTGTGTGTGTGTGTGTGTGTGTGTGTGTGTTTAAGCAGTGTAGGTTTTTTTTTAATACCACACTGGTTAGGAATTGGCCTATTGCAGTTCATTCTAGCATTGTGATCTCATTTTCTGTCTTTCTCCTGGCATTGGTTTTATTCTGCATTCCTATGTCAATAGGTAACTAACTAACTAAATAGAGTATCTTTGTCCTCCTGTCTGTCTAGCTGCTGATGTGTGGGACTGGAGACATCAGTGTATCTGACTTCAAAGCCCATGCTGTAGTGGTTGGTGGATCCTGGCATTTCAGAGAAAAGGTAATGGGCTAAGCTTTCACAGTTGAGTTGGTATTGACTTCTGTGGAGTGTTTTTAAAAGACAAAAGTAGAAGACTTGAAGAAGTTGACATGTTGACTGGCAAAAAGATGATTCATGTGGAAAAACAGATAGTTATACAAGCTGAAAGGGGCTCAGGTCCCTAAAGGCAGGTACCTTGACTACCACTGGGGTAGTGGGTAGAAATGCAAGTAAATGGAGCCAAGCAATCAATTGGTGACTACCCTCTGACCCTATAACAATGTAAATTCTTGCAGGGGTTGTTATCCATACCTCATAGTACTGTAAATGGGAGCATATGCCAACCCACAGTATCCTTATCCTTCCTTAGGAATCAGATCTTAGGCTGCACACCATGTTGATTAAAGCCCTGTATTTTCCTGCCAGGTCATGAGGTGGTTTTGGACTGTGGTTTCCAGTCTGACCCAAGAGGAACTGGCTCGGCTGCTTCAGTTCACAACAGGCTCTTCTCAGCTCCCACCTGGAGGATTTGCTGCCCTCTGTCCCTCATTTCAGATTATTGCTGCTCCAACCCACAGCACACTTCCTACTGCACACACGTGGTAGGCTGCCCAAAGCATCCCTGGTGGGAGATTCTCTTTCTAGTTCTTGCCTATGCTTCTTGTCATATGAATTAATCATCTTTCTCCTTGTTTTTCCAGTTTTAACCAACTGTGCCTCCCTACATATGACTCATATGAAGAGGTGCACAGGATGCTACAGCTGGCCATCAGTGAGGGTTGCGAGGGCTTTGGCATGCTCTGACCGCTTCTCTGTCACCTGCTTGGCTCCCAAGCTCTCTAGAGCGTCTGGACACACGTTAACAAGCATAACCACTGACCTTAACCACAACCATTAGCCAGAAGATACTGCATGCTCCCTTGTGTCTGGAGTATTCTGTCATCTGCAAGCACTATTCTTACCTCACTTCTGTCCACATTTACCACAGGCCACTTGAGGATGTGGCACCTATCTGAGCTCTACTCAGTCATGAGAGGAGGACCATGCTGCTGTCATTTCGTAGGTCCTTTGAAGATCTCTGTGGCCAGATCTGCCTCCGTGGCTGGGAGACATGCATGCCACAGAGGACTCAGTTCTGTTGGGAAGCCGACATGTGACCCTTATGCCATGCTCATTCCAGCCTCCTGGAGCTCACTACCTGACCACACAGGGCAACCATCACCTCTTCTCATCAGTGGCCAGGAGAAGCACAGCTAGAAAGTGGCTCACTTGTCCTTCTTCTGACTTGTCCTTCCACATAATGGCAGGCACAGGCCTTGGCACTGGATTAATTCTCATGGGGACTGGTAGTACAAAAGGATCTCTGTGTGGTTACAGAACTGGAAAAGACACTCCCTGTGGGCATTTTTTAAGATGATCATTAATCTATAAGGAATTTGCTAAGCTTTCTCAAATTTGAGCCAGTGAGAAAAGCAATCAGAAGAATGCAAAGGATATCTATGCTGTAGCCTCCAGTGCTGGGCATGCTTCTCTCTTCGGGAAGGGCCATGCCCAGGCATGAGGATGGCTTGAAGACTACTGATGCTTTTCTCTGAGTTTGTTCTCTGCACTGAAGGAGGACTTGGCCTGACCTCTGACTTCGGTAGTTTGTTAAGAGCTGTCTTTAGCATTCTGCTAGTGGAATTTTGGGAGCAATGGACTGGGACAGTGAACATAGCCTGCCAGCTATGGTGGTGATCTTTGGCAGCACTAAGGCAAAGGAACGGTGATCACAGGTCTTGGGTGAAGCCGTTGGGGACAGACAAGGTGGAGATTCAGCAGCAGTAAATACCTAGCAATTCCAAGTACTTGGCTTCATCGGTTACCAGGAAGTGGGGGAACCATGGAGGGAGAATGCTCTGTTGGGTTCACAGTTGCATGGTGATCAAAGCGAACTTCTCAGTCACAAGGAAGATAACATCTTTTCACGAGTGTTTGAATGAAAACAACTCGAAGGCTCAATATCACATGGATTTCCCAATTTCTGTCTTTAGTAAGGCTTTTCTACAAGCCACTATTTTCCATGGGGCACTCACTCAGAATATTACAAGCCATTTTATTGCCAAAACCAGCAAGTACACAGAATCCCGAGACAAGGCAGTTCTTGTGACAGTGCCTTGGCCTCCTGGAAGCAGTCTGAGCCCTCCTGAGCTGCTAGAATCCTGCCTGACCTCCTCTGCAGTCAGCATCTGTCTTTTCTTGGCGTGGGTGCTCACCTCACTTATCCTCGGGGTTTGGGACCTGGCATCGGGACCTCTCTACCCAGGATCCTCCATGCCGCATGGTCACTGTTCTCCTCAGGGACCGGGACAAGGTGCTGCTGCCTGCCCAAACTTTCCCAAGGGACATGTACAAGATCATTTAGCCACTACCCTGCTGCCTCTCAGGCTTCCACTGGGGCTTCCAGCTGGGTACATGGCTGCTTGGCGGTTTGGGGCAGTTCTTCCTCCTAGGTTTTGCCATCCTGGCTCTAGCACCCCTCTGCAGACTACACAGGGGGTCAGTGTATGTTCGTGGCTAGACCTCTCATTTTAAGCTCTAGTCATAGCACTTTTTTAGAGTCTCCTAGGCACTGTTGCAGCCCAACTGGGGCAGCTAGTTATCCTAGGGTGGTCTTTAGGCACCAGAGTCTTTAACAACAACAACAACAAAAAAAAATCCTCTAGTACTGTGTGGTTTTCTATTCTTCCAGTTCACTCTCCTGACTATTCAGAAGCATTTTGCTCTCTTTTGCATTTTCTTTTACCTTTTTTTCTAATACTACTTTGGTACTAGCCAGTGTGGGAAAGATACACAGTATGTTGGACAGATAAAAACATGTGTTATTTCTTGATCAATCTTCTGTTCTTACTCCTTATTTTGGCCAGTTCTTTTGTTCATGCTTTGTGACATAGGTACTTGGGAGGCCAGCTGCCCTCCTGGCTTGTGGCATTTTGGTGTCGTTGAAGGAGACCAGTCATGAGCACCAAGGAGAGCCTCTGCTTGGTGCTAGAACCTAGCAGACGCTGAGCTCTGTTGCAAATTGTCAGGCCGGGTCTGGATGTCTGCAGTTGGAGATGTAAATATTTTGTACAGTAAATAAAATGCCTACAATAATCAAGGGCTGAACCACTGTTTGAGTGGGGGCGGGGCAGTGCTTAAATGGAAGATGGAAAGGAAACCGGCTAGAGATGCTTTGTGTGTTCTGGAAGCAAGAAGCAATCCGCTGTGGACAGAGTGTGTGCTTGGGGCCCTGCTTTGTCTCCTAAGGGCTACACTGCTCACTGTAGATAGCAGTCTAGTGGGGGAAGTGTTTGTGCTCAGAGCCTGAGGAAGGAAACTAGTTTGATATGAGCAAAGGGTGTCTATTATGTCTTTAAGGATTAATTTATTGTTTTTTTTATATCAAGAAGTCAGTAGAGAGAATTTCTAAATAAGTTAAAAGGGGGCTAGAGAGCCAGGCAGTGGTGGCACACACCTTTAATCCCAGCACTTGGGAGGCAGAGGCAGGCGGATTTCTGAGTTCGAGGCCAGCCTGGTCTACGGAGTGAGTTCCAAGACAGCCAGTGCTATACGGAGAAACCCTGTCTCGAAAAACCAAAAAAAGGGAGGGGGGGAGGGAGGGCTAGAGAAGATAGCTCAGCAGTTCGGGGTGCTTGCTTCTCTTATTGGGCCTGGCTTTGGTTCCTGGTACCTATACTGAGCTGCTTACAACTGCCTGTAATTCCAGTTCGAGGGGAGCCAGGAACCCAGGATGTCTGCAGGCATCTGCACAAACGGTGCACACAAACTTAACAGGCACACACATACACTGAAAAAAAACCTTGAGAGGTCAAGGAAGGTGGATGCGGTAGCGCATACTATAGTCCCAGCCACTTGGGTGGCTGAGCTAGGAGGGTCACTTGAGAACAGCCTGAGTAACACAGTGGGACCTCGCCTCATAAAACCCTTTTAGTAGCAAACAGTAACAAAGCCCCAGACAAAACCATATAAGAGAAGTGTCCAGAGATAAGTCACCCAGCCTCCAGAGGTCCAGACTTCACATCATTCCTGTCTACTTGCTGCCGTCCTCCACATCCCTTGGTTGCGTCCTCAGTTGGTTTTTAAAGGCCTCACAGACCATCTTGGCCCCATGGGAATCTAGCTCAGATGCCTGGTGCTGAACCTGATTAATCGTATGTTCTGAGATTGCTGTGTTGGATGCTCCGTGGCATTTATGAACTGTCTGAGGCCTGGTCTGACATGAATGTGATTCTCTGTGATAGTAAGATGTTATTAGGTATATAAGTATGGTAGTATTAAAAATTATTCAATGGTAAATTATCCCCAAACTTGAGGACTGGGCTAGTATTTCAGACTCTGTAGGAAATCTCTTGCCTTTTTTTTTTTTTTTTTTTTTTTTGAGTCTGGGTCTCTCTTTGTAGTCCAGTCCAGGCTAGCCTAGAACTCACAAAGATTCTCCTGCCTCTACCTCCTGAGTGCCGGAATTAAAGCACATGTACCGTTATGTGCTTGGCTGCAGAACCATTTGAGGATGAATCCGTTACCTTTCAGAACCCAACCTTGGCATTTTTGGTTTGTCTCTTGAAGATTAGTTTAGACAGAGAACCCAGGCATTGGGCCACCAATGCTTCCTGCCTGCCTCACATTTACTCCGTGAAGGATGTGACAGATGGGTGAACACTTTATACTTTGGTTTACCAACTTGTCACTGTGACTCGGGGTTAGATGGAGAGACGGCCCTAGTCCAGGGTAGAGAATGTCTAAGAGGAGCAGTGAGTAGTCATGGCTTTAAAATCTACATGGAGGAACTTTTGTAGAGCTGTGAGCTAATAACCTGGGGAAAGAGACTGCCAAGTTTGAATTAATTCCTCATAAAGATACCCTTGAGGATACCCTTGAGGATGTAACTGAAGGGGGCAAGTCCTAAAATTATTTTTATCTCTACGTTGGAAAATCCTTAGTCACATGCAAATAGGATAATTACAATAAGGTCAGACACAGTTCTCTGATGTTTATCTCTGATAACTGTGTCTGCAGAGAAAGACTCATTTGAATAAATGTCTTGTGTATACTATACTTTCCTTATATGAAACAGCACCAGTTAGTAAAGGCCAAATTCCTGGAGCACACTTCACTGAAAAGCATACAATTTCAAGAGTGCCAGAAAAAGGGAAACACCCGTCCCCCGACATACCAGTAACCCCAGGATTCTGTTAAAGCTATAAGCAGGGTCAGTTTTTTTGGTGAGAGGATCCTCCAGGATGAATTCATCTTGACAAACCCCCACTTTTCACCTGCATTGTTTGTTGGTTTGTCAAAGGTGGACTCTGAAGCTTTCTGTCCTTTACAGGCCGAGTGTTCTCGCTCTCTAGAACTCCCACTCAGAGAAGCTGCCAAAACATTCCTCTGCCCATTAGCAGAGTCAGGAATATCAGAATGTGCAAGCCAGCTGGAGAAGGTGGATGACTCGGGCTATTTTGAATGCAAAATATTGGGTTATTGTGTAACAAGATTATGTGTCACTTTGGGGTCTCCTAAGTCCTAGGTTTAATTCTCCCAAGTTGTCATTTCAACTTCTGCAAGAGACTCCTGGAATCTGGTTCCACCCTTGGATTTGTGGTTTTCTCCTTTTCCCTCTAGTCCTGTCCGTAGCTGTGTCTCAGCAGACATGTCTTGTATATGGGACACCACAGAGAGCTTTGGACACTAGACAGAATGTGGTCCCAGCCTGTGAGTACCTCAGTTCTATGCCCTTTACCTGAGGCTTAGGCTTACAAACTCGGGGCCATATGCCTCCATGTGACATTCTGTCTTATTTTCATAGGGGTAGGGAATGTTTATGTGTTTAGAGACTGTATCTATCAAGCCACAAATGAAATATCTAGGGTCTTTAACAAAGGGAAATTACTCTCTCTGACTTTCAGAGAAGAAAGAACTCTTGTAAAAATGGACTCAAATAGACCCAAGGGGCAAGTTCTCATTGTACCATAAATAGTCTATCACCTAGTAGATCCTGGACCAGGCTGGGAAAGGGAACTTCATGATCTTAAGGCCAGTTCTCTAACCTGCTCTCCCAGACACACAAAACCTGGATGTTGACTTTGGCAGCGGGGACCTGGCCAGTTGCCTGCAGCTCAGTGAATGAAATTAAAATCTTGAGTGAATGGGGAAAGGGAGTATTTTCAACATTAATAGCAATCAAACAGATTTGTGCTTGGTTGAAATAATTTGGATGGCAGAGGAAAGACCAAGCCATTTTCAATGAATCCCAAAGCACAACACTCTGAAGAGCCATGACATTGGTTTGTGGCCACCATGGGTGGAAACATGGAATTCAATCCCAATTTTCCCATAGTGTCAGTCAAACCCAGGAAATGAGTCTTGAGCTCTTGTGTGGTGTGGCCATCTTGTTCCTCCCTTGGGGTTGGGCAGCTCTGGTTAATTCAACAGCTAGATGGGTGCTAGTTTGGACCCTGCCTCAAGAATACTGTCTCGTTCTTCTCCCTTAGGATTTCTTTGGAGCCTTGTTCACGATAATACCAACATGGTTTCCTCAGACAGTCCCAGCAGTGGAAGTGAAACTGTTCTATAGAGGGTACTTGTGTCTCACTCAGGGAAATGAACATATTGAACAAATCTAGGAAGGCTCATGTGAGCTGCCCTGGGAACCTTGTGGGAGGGGTCGGGTAGCAGCCATCCATCTGCAGACTCCACAATGATTCTCCTCTATTTCTGCCCCAAAACCTTGAAAATTCTATTGTCTTGGCATCTAAGTTATATCTTCCAGACAGCCTCTCACACCAGGAACCAGCACAAATCTCTCTTGTCAGACCATATCGTGAGTTTTGGTTTTAAAAATGTCACTGTGGATCAGCTATGGGGAGACAAAAGGAAGCAAAACTTCAGCCCTGACTTTTGGGGTGAGCCTGGGCTTAGGGGCTTGGTGCATTGAGAATAGGAGGCCAAGATAGTGGTTGGCACGAGGATATGGAGAACTCTGGAAGCAGAGCCGGAGCGTCCAAGGACTGAGGCCCAGGAAAGCCTGGCACAGGGACTAGCTGGGTGTTTAACCAGGAACACCCACTCATTTTCCCTCAGCCTTGGCAGTAGGTCAGAGCAAGCAGTTCTAGAAGGGTCCACATCTTTTCTGTTGTCCCCACCCCAGCTTCAATCACCATCCCAAACATCTGCTTCAAATTTGAGCCCTTGCCTCTCTGCCTGATTGCATACTAAACCATGGGTAGTGAGGGTGGGTCTGCAGGTGTCGGGTGGGGAAGAAGGGAAGGTTTTAAGTAAAGCTACTCTAAGATCTCTTTCAGGTAGTACTGTAGACTAGGAAGCTGTGTATGTACACACACACACACACACACACACACACACACACA